>PJEM01003122.1:57478-96164 GCA_004023845.1 Helogale parvula | reverse complement strand
AAGCAATTAAGAATTTCATGCTGATTGCTTCGAGCATGTTTTTCTATGCCATAAAGATAATAGCATAAAGGATATGGCCTTGCTTCCCTCCCCCTCCCCTGCCCGGCAACTTCTGCCTTCTGCCTTGTGGACTCTTTCCTCTCCTCACCTCCCAGTTGAGGACTCAAGGTGCTGCTCAGCTGGCCTGGCACCACTTGATGGGATCTGTCGCTTCCAGGCCTAAAGCAACAGCCGGAGCTTGTGCGCGCAGGCCTGTGCCTCCCCGCCCCGGCCGAGGGCAGACCCACAAGAGGAGCCCCCAGAGAGACGGAAGGGCTTCAGAAACGGTGAGAGCCAGGCTCTCCGAGGCCCCTCCTGCCACTCACCCTGGGCTCCTCACTACAGCCAGCTCCCAAGAGTAACTGGAAAAAGATGGTCCTGGAAAGAGAAAGTGAAAAATAAAATCCCCCAACGACAATAAAGGGGGAGGGGACAAAAGCCACTAACTTTTTGCTTTGTTTTTTGGTATTTTATAGCAAGATTGTATAGGCCAATTTCAAAGACTAATACGAAAAAAGTGCAATTAAATCCTTGAAAAACTGACACATCAGCAAAACAAAACCACCCGGAGGAGAGCCCGATTGAGCCTCATTAAGAAGGAGTTCAGCCTGTTTTTAAAACCTTTCTTAACCCTTATCTGGGTGCCTCCCAGCAGTGAGGGCTCCCAACGCGGCCGGCATAATTAGTGTCAGAATGGAAAGGGGGAAAAAAATCAACCCAGGAAATAGAAATTAAAACACAAATTTAGGAGGGGGCGGTGGTGTTTCAAGTGGAAACACCATTCCAAATTCAAACAACAAACCCCCATCAGTCCAACGGGGTGCAACGGCGAGACAGCAAAACACTCCGCCATGCCCAGCGATAACTATGTTCCAATTAAACAGAGAAAGGGCTGGGGTAGTGCGAGCGGCACCATCCACTCCTCCCCCTTCCCCTTCAAAATATATTCCACATCGTGGTCGCACCAACTGCAGGAAGAGGAGTTAATGGCAGATGGAGAGCAAAGTGCATCGACCTCCAAGTCAATTCTAACCATCACGCCCGACGATGGGGAAAATGAGATCTGGTGGCAAATTTCCACACCCTCGGCCCTCAGGATCCCCCAATGCTGGCGCGCGTGCACATGTGTGAACCGGTGGGTGCGTGAGAGCGAGTGAGCGCATCGCCGGTGGAGTCACTGGCCTGAAAGGAGGAGATACGGCCTGGAGATCCATTATAGGAGTGCAGGCCGCTACGGAGGGAATACTCTGGAGATGGGGAAGACGGGAGAGAGATGAAGCCATTTTATTAAGTCAGGCAAACTCTAATTTATTCTGCGGAGACAGAGGAAGAGAAAATGGATTCATTCACAGCATCTCCTCTGAGCTAGCTCCTATCGCCTCGGCAGAGGGAGGAGACAGATAAAGGTGCCGAGGTTGATCTGCAAATCACGGGGAGGTGTCCTCCTTTCAAAGGTGAACATTAAAGTA
This sequence comes from Helogale parvula, assembly GCA_004023845.1. Classification (NCBI taxonomy): domain Eukaryota; kingdom Metazoa; phylum Chordata; class Mammalia; order Carnivora; family Herpestidae; genus Helogale; species Helogale parvula. The sequence goes on along the minus strand of PJEM01003122.1, from coordinate 94,656 downwards.
CATCCATTTCAACTCTTGCGTCAGGAATTTGGAGAATACTGTTTATGTCGGAGGAAAGTGGGGGTATTCCTCTGGCTTTCAGGTTACTCTGGCAGGTGAAGGGGCTCACACACGTGACGCCCTGCAATATGAAATCAGACAGGTGACCACAGCCGAGATCAGACATGCCGATGGCAAGGCACGCCCCCTGCCCAACGGTGGAAACAAAAATGGCACTTTTCAAGTTGGGAAAAATGGAAAAGAAATGCCCCTGCGCAAGAGCACCAAGGGCAGAAGTCGTCTTTCATTAACAAAAGGCGCCAGTGTGGAGACTGCAATTAGAAAACCAGGGTTTTAATTAAACAATCACATGAAGTTAGTCTGGCTCCCCACGTGGGCCAACATGTCCCCTGAGTCTCGGGGTTGGCCGGGCAATGAGCTCCAGCTGGTGTGGAGGGAGGGCGACAGGTGACAGTGCACACAGGTCACCGCAACGCTGGACACTCTACCTGTCGGTGGCTCCCCTGCCACGTCTGAGGACGAAGCAGCAGCCGGTGAGGCCGCCAGGAGCAACAGCGCTGTGGTCAGACCGTATGCGGCCAGGAACACAAGACATTATTCAAAGTGCTGAGCAAAAGCCGGGGGTGTGGCACGGGGGGCGTCCTATGTCTCCCAATGAAGAACTGCTTCTCTATCAACGCATCGGCCAGGTACAGCCACTTCACCGAGAGCCCCCTTTACGAAGAATTCATAGGAGCTTCGATACCTACAAGCTTCCAAAACCATGGGAGGGGGAAAACCACTCTACTTCTTCACCTGCTGCTTTTATACCCCTGGGCCAGGGGCAGACGGAGGTACACATGGCTCCAACAGCCAGACTCCCAGGAAGACAGACAGCAGTGCTTCCTAAGCACAGATTCTTGGGGGACTCGCAGCCGTCCACACCCTCCCTGTTCAAGAGCTGTGAACTGATGTGAAACTGCTTGTGCCAAGAACTGTGTTACGTGTTAGCCTTGATGGAAAGAAGGCAGCCACCTTCCGCTGGACCCTGGTGAATGAACAGGTTGGGCCGTCTTCACCCCCAGGTCAAACAGATTCTGCCGAGCGCATGGGGTCTGGCTTACAGGAACAGAAAGGCGGGTGACCAGTTTTCATTCTAAGGCTCCCAAGGACATTCACCTCTGGGACAGCCAGACCTCCCCAGTGACATGTGCAGGCTGTGCCTCAGACTGCACCTCCACATGCCCCAAGCACAGTTTTGGGTGCTTGGGTGCCTATCTCCACATGCCCCTAGCTTCCCAGAACGCTGGGGGCGCTGTTTCCAACTGCTTCGGACTCTGAAAAAGACCATGTCAAATGCTGAAGAATCCAAGACGGCCAGTCAGCTAAGTGACCAACGACCTCGTCCGTACCTAGCACTGAGCTATCTTCCGGAAAGAAAATCACTGAAGAGAAACCCTTAGAAACAGAGCGCATTAGTTGGCAAGACGCTCTAACCCCTAGAATACTCGAGGCTTACCAGATCACAGGGTAATCAATACGCTCTAGGTTTTACAGACCACCAACACCATTCTGGGTTTTCAAGAACAGGAAAGTCCTCAGACTATCTGATCATGCAAAAATTAAAACAGCAACAACCGAACAAACTTCATGTGAGCTTTTTGAAAATGCAGAGGAGCCCTTCTTCCCCATCCTCTCTCTGTGGCCCTGCTAAGTTTGTAGAGAACTGGGAAATGTAAGGAGGACCCTGAAGACTGCGTAACGAATTCGTTCCATCAGAGCTGAACAACAGAGTTGCCTTCCCCACCAGAATCCTTCCTCTCTCAGACAAAAGGAAGGTTTGCCTTGCCCTTTCCACCACCAGACTGTGTGAAGCGCCCAGGAGAGCAAGAAAAGGGGCGGCAGTCCTCAGCCTGAATGCGAGGCAGCCAGTCAGAACTAATCTCTGTGCTGGAAGTAAATTCAGCTGGTTCCATGATCTGGTCCCCAGGAGGGCTCGGGCGGCGGGGGGCGGGGGTGGGCTGGCTTCCCTTGGGGTCCTGCACCTCACACCCCAAAACCTACCCAGGGACCTGCTGGGCAATGCCCTTCACCCCAGTCAGCCACGGGAGGAATTATTTGAGAACAAGCCCCGAACGGATCCCAAAGCAACGAGTCTGACTTTGTGACTTATTTATTTATTTCTTCCTCCACGAACAGAAGGTTAATATAAGAGCAACTCCTTGGCAAACCTTTAAGGGTAATTCAAGCGACACTGATGTGAATCAATGTTCTCTTTGTGAACACATTACTTGGCAGAAACTGGCTTTTTGTAACCCCCTTAAACCTAGCCGGCAAAACAAAAAGAAGGGGAAAAATGTCCTTCAAACAAAAGGATGAGGTGAAAATAAAGAGAGAGTCGACTGCACTTTATTCTCTTTCATAGAAGCAAATGGATCTAGTGCTTTTATACATTAATCAATCAATATCACTGACTGTACATCAGCAGGGTAGCCAAGTTATGAATGACCTTTCTGGCAAAGAGGACACTTTTAATGCTCATAAGACTGCTCATAGCTTAGCAACTTTCCGAATTTATGCCTGCATGATTACCCCTCAGAGGCGAGTGGCCGTTAGCGCTGCACTAAATATGGCAAGGTTAGTCATTTCCAATTTGTGCAGAGGGAAGGAGAGATGTGGACGCGCTGCCCCATTTATGCACGAGCTGCCGCAACCTGGGCGAGGTAGGAGGGCAGAGGCGCTGGGAGGCATGATCCCCGCCCGGCTGGCAGGCCGGCTTCCCCTCGGAGCTGGCCGGGCCTCCTGTGAGAGCTTCGGGCCAATGCAAACAGGGACGCTGCAGAGAGCTAATCTAGAAAGCTATGCCCGGCTCGGCCTCAGCTCCTGCCTGCTTCTCAGACTCAGCTCCTGTGGCCCCTGAGCTGGCAGGCGGGCCGGGCTGGCCACTGCAGGGGCTTCCCCGGACCACCTCCGCATCCTCTCCCCGCTGGCTTCTGCCTGCGTCTGCAAGGCCTCCCCATGTCCACTGCGCCTCTCCAGTCAGGCGGCACGACTTCATGTTTCCAAAAAGGGAACAGAACTGCCATCTTTCAGCTCGTTTTTTCCCCCCAGCAATCCACAGAAGGGCATTTCTACCAAAAAGATGATGTTGACTTACTCTTTCTAGAAATAACCAGCTCAGATAAATAAACAGTTAAGCCAGTTCTCTTTCTTTGCCCCTCTTACCAACTCAGCCATTCTCTTCACGTCCAGAAGGCAGAAAAGTTCTCTGGATTCCCTTCTTTGTGGGTGGAAACGGGTCAAAGGACTGTCTGTCGGTGTGGGTTTCTGCAACAGCCATGTCCATCTCGGCGAGGCCAAAGGGAGGCAAGGCACAAAATCCTACTCATCACTGCCCCACCTCAGCTTCCTCTCCCAGCTCCCCTGCGGTCTAAATCTCTGGAAATCTGTCAGTTCATACACAAAACCCTACTTATTTCTGCCTGAAATAAAGAAAACGGACATCCGGGAACTCAGAGTACAGCTTTAAATTCCTCCAAATTACAACAGAAGAAACCATAGGCTCAAGCTGATGGTCTTCACTAGAATTTAGGCAGCGTTCTGGGCGGTGGCCAGTTGTGCCAACACCATTCCTTGATCTACAGAGTTGCCCAGCTGTGCGGTAACACGGACGGGCACTCGGTGTACAAAATGGAACCGTTTGGTTGTGGCCACTTCTGGTTACGGACGTAAGGACACACCTGTCTGGCCACTCCTGGCTCATACTCCCGAAGCCCGGGGAGCTTATGCAGGGAGGAGCCCAGGCCAACAATGTTCTTCTCCACAGAAGCTGTGCCACCAGGCCGGGAGATCCCCAGGCCGGTTTCCAGAAAGGGGTGATAAACAAAAACAACAAAAACAGGGAGAAGAGGGGCTTGATATTTTGTTTAAGGGAGAGAGAGAGTGCAAGCAGGGAGAGGGGCAGAGGGAGAGAGAGAAAGAATCCCCAAGCAGGCTCCACGCTCCGCACAGAGCCCAGTGTGGGGCCTGATCCCACCACCCCCCCAGGGATCATGACCTGAGCTGAAATCAACAGTCAGACGCTCAACTGACTGAGCTCCAAGAGGAGTTTGTTTTAAAGGCCATAACGTGGGTGTCTCTGAAGGGGTGGAAAGTTCCTACCTAGGTGCCCCTTGGGGTGACGGATGTCTGTGGCCTCTCGCCTGGCTGAGAGGCACACTCCCGGCAGCGGCAGCCCTGCGCCGCCTTCTCTCTGGACCGGGACCGCCCTCCCAGGGGCTCAGGCTTCAACACGTTATACTGCTCCCGTCGCCCACTGTTTTCAACACATTTGGATTCCCATCCAGGAAACCTCCTTTCCGTTTAGACGGGAGGAGCACGTGGAGCCCGTTCTAGGGGGCTGGCCCTGAAGGGGTAGGTCTGGGATGGGGCATAGAGAGCCCTGTTCCATCAGGAATCATTTTGAATGTCTCCATTTTCCCATGGGAAGCTGCCAATCCACATGTTTATCAGATGGCCAAAAAAAAACTTGCAAAGTACACTTTTTGCCCATTTCATCATTTAACAAATATCTGCCTCTCTGCCTCCTTCATAATTTACAAACTCCTGGGTCACCTTTGGAGCCACTACCCCATGTTTCTCCCTCATATGCAGGCCAAGGATTTGGCTAAACCCTCAACCACCCTTCCTCTCCGGGTCTTTACCCAAGCTTGGTCATTTCCCTGCTGCCTCTCGAAAGTTCTCACCTTGCCTAACGTCTAAAGAGTATGCGTTTTATTTTTTCCATGACGTCAGCTCAGGGTTCCCCCAAATTACAAACACTACTTTCTCCACTTTTCTTCATCTTGTCGTCCTCCCTGGCCTGTGGCAACTAGTCCGCTTATGCCTTTCTCTCGTACCTGTCCCTTCTGCCAACCCACCAGCTGGCCAGCGGGCAGACAGGTGCATACTCTGTGTACCGAATGTCTACACTGCTCTCTGGAAGCGCCTGGTACCTAAGACTCCCAGCAGCCAAAGGGGTGTTACACAGCATGCCCCTCTTCTGTATATTTAAGTCTCTTTATAAATAATACTATCAGCTAAGATAAAGAAGCTCTAGATCTTTCCTCTAAGCATTTGGTGGAAACTGTCATGTAAGTAACAGTGCAGAGTGAACCAAATCCCCATGACGAGGACGGACAAGCCACCCCATTTTGGGCAAGCTCAAGTACCACCAACATGGGCGTCCCTGAGGCCCCCGATGCAAGAACGGGTCCTATCCTGGATCTCGAACAGGGATCATGACCTGAGCTGAAATCAAGAGTCAGATGCTCAAAATCTGTAGAGAGAGAACTCCCCGCTTATACACACCTTTTGCTACACCAGTGAATCCCGTACACCCTCCGGAATTTCAGCCCCAGGAGAGCAGGAGGACAGCCCAGGCCCTAGGGCAGCTCCAGATGTTTCCCTGCAAACCAGAGCCCAAGACTGGAAGAAAATTCTCTCTAAAAAAGCAAAATCACCAAGATGAAAAAGAGAAAGGAATGTGACAGTCCATTCGGATTTACAGATTTCACACAAGAACAGAGGTAACCATTTTCTGACTCAAGTTTCTGTATCTTCCACTTCCTGAGACAGAAACCTCGAGGTGGACAAGGTGTAAACTGTGCATCCCTCAGGTGAACCCAACCACGTCAGGCCGCTCCTCCTCTCAGAACATCCAAACCCCCAATTCTGGGCTCTGTTTACAGAGGCCGGTCTAATGAACTATGCTACCTGCCTCCTCTTTCCAGGACACGCGGCTACACCGGCCTTCCTGCTGCCCCAGGGTCTTTGCACCAGAGAGGCCCTCAGTCAGCCACCCCACGCTCACCATCACGTGTGCACAGCTCTGAAGATGCCTGGCACAGAGGAAGCTTCATTAAATACACACTAAAAAATACACAGGCGTATGTACGGACACAACCATCTCATTACTTAGTAGCAACTCAAATTACTATTGTGCTTGTATGCAGTGTATCTGTAAGCAGTTGGAGGGTGTGCTTAGCCCGTGTCTTAGGAAGCTGCCAAGTATCCCGTGCCACTCCCACAGTTTGAACATCAGACCTTGGAAACAGGTTGGCATGTATCTAAAGGCACATACTTAAAACTTTGAAAGCTTCCTAGAAATTTGTGAATGATGTGCCGAATTGTGCGGGTAGTGAGGCGCTTGACCTCTCAGGTGGCCCATGCTCCCCTGAGCTTAACCTCTTGGCCACCAATGCTCCTAAGTCACACTGGTGGTGCACATTAGAGCTACCAAACCCCAGTTCCAACACCTGTGGCCTAGGTCAGAATCTGTTCCAGGAACGAAAGCCATCAGTTACGCACATGGCTAGCTGTTCGGAAATAACCGGCTGTTACGGTTCGAAGACGGAGCCTACGGAGATCCAGGGGAAGTGGTGTTCAGTTTACGGGCCGTGAGGACATTCACTGAAAAAGGAGTCTCTGGAACCCTGGAGGATGTGCATGAGGATGGGCGGGGGGGGAGAGGGTGTCAGTGTATTTCCAGCTGGGAGAGCCTGAGCAGCCATTAGGTGAGGCCATCATCCGTCCACCTATCAGAACATTTTAACAAGTGTATTCTGCATTCTTTCCTACCCTCGGGCTAGTGAAAGCCAGCTGAGCCACTTTAATCAGCTATATTAAATAGCAAATGGAACATTAGCTTAAGAACCTAGAAGAGTTTTTTACATTCTTGAAATGAACCCATGACTTGAAGGCCCGCTTCCACCAGGTATTCTCAGGGGACTGCCCTGTAGGCAGGCAAAGCTGGAATTGAATGTTAAGACCAAGGACCAGGCCAAGGACCAGGCAGACCCAAAGGGAAAAAGGCCAGGGGGAAGAAGGCGTTTGGGCAGAATCTCACTGAGGTCCCTTCACTGTAATCCAGGTGGGCTCTCACTTGACAGACAAGCACACTGGGACCTGAGTTAGGCCATGGATGCTTCAGAGGAGCCTCCCCCTTGAAGGTGGCTCCAATCTGGATCATGTCAGCCACCTGGGCTGTGACAAACCTTTATGAGTACTACTGCATTGATTGCTCGCTAGTGAGTGTCAAAAACGAACTCGGACCTTGTCCCCAGCAATGTGCCAGGGCAGGAGACCAGACCTAGAATCTATAGGATGGGGCACAAGAAACAGCACGAGAGGCAGGCTTTTTGCTGCTGAGATGGAAGCGGCCTCTCATAGCCTATGCGTGGCCAAGGAGGCAAGTCACCATTGTGATCAGGGTTACCTCCAGCCCACAACCAAGGGCTGGCTCTTCCCAAATCCACCACTGATGAAGGCCCTGGTATGTGCCCTCTCTGTGGCTGAGTGCCTATGGGCCAAGGCCATGCTTGTTTGAAGCCTGAAAGCTGGAGCATGGCTTCCCTTGCCCTCAAGGACAGAGGAAACGCCACCTTCAAGATTCTGCAGAACTCCAGAGCAGCCGTGAGTAGGAGAGGCAAACCTAGGGCTTCCCCAATCTAAAACAGACACGAGACCCCTCCCACAGGCAGGAAATGGGCGTACTGAAGCTGCAGACCAGAAAGATACTGTGATGCTTCCGGCCATGAGAAGCCCCAAGTGGTGAGAGGGGGGAAAAAAGGAACAAAGACATCGTTGTAGACAGATAAAATGAAAATCTGGCAGGGCTCTGTCCTAATGAATGATCCAAAAGTGAACTCAGACTAACTTTTCTCCCTTGGCAAATGTATTGTAGGTCAAGGCACAGCACCTGGAAGACAGAGACAAGGAGAGGGAGAGAAATGGAAGGACTCAGGCTTCGTGCTAATGTACATCCTCTCACTTAACTGTCATAGGAAAATTAATGAGACAGACCCCCCCCCCCCCGCCGAGATGCGCAGGGCCATCTCCTTCCACAGATGGAAGATACGACACTTTAGAGGTGCAAAGCTGGGAGCCTGAACTAAACATGCGAAATCTGTCATGTGTATGCATTTTTCTTGGGTGAAGGATCATTTCGTTCATCAGATTACCTGAAAAGGTCACAAATCTCGGAGTTATGTAACTTGACCAAACTCAGCCAGTTCAGGAAAACTGGGATCTAAATTCCCATGTAACTTTTTTTAAAAAATGTTTATTTATTTATAAACATTATTTATTGAGAGAGAGAGAGAGAGACAGAGAGAGTGCGCGTGAGATCACGCACACACAAGCAGGGGAGGGGCAGAGAGAGGGAGACACAGACTCTGAAGCAGACTCCAGGATCTGAGCTGTCAGCACAGAGCCCAAAGCGGGGATCAAACCCACAAACCATGAGATCAAACCTGAGCCAAAGTCAGTTGCTTAACCAACTGAGCATCCAACTCTTAATTTTGGCTCAGGTCTTGATCCCAGGGTCATGGAATGGAGCCCTGCATCGGGCTCCCTACTGAGTGTGTAGCCTGCTTAGATCGATCCTCTCTCCTTCCCTCTCCTCCTGCCCCTCACCCCTGCTCATGTGCTCTCTCTCTAAAATTAAAAAAAAAAATTAAAACAAATAAATGAAAGCTCTTGCAAACAGGACTGATATGAGAGTCTCCAATGTTCCCTGGCATGAGAAAGGAAGAAAAAGAACCAAGGAAGGTTTTCCTCAAGAGTTTCCAGAGCCACAGAAGGAAATGGGCTGGACACTGGGACACAGGACAATGTATGAAGACATTCGTGGGCCCTCCCTTTTTATTCTAGAGGATCCTCAGAGCAATTTCACCTCTCTGAACACATTCAAAGTCACAGAAGTGACATTTTTTTTTTTATGGAACCCAATGGGGCGGCCTTATCCATCAATGACACAGGCATAGAACCATTAACCTACAGTCACAGCTCTACATGATGTCAAAAAATGACCTGAAAATGACAGAATAAGCAGTAAATATCCACATTCCCTAAATTAGTCTTTCTGGAAGGAAGTTCTCCAAAAACATGAAAGGTCATTACCTTTGCAGAGGGGGATGTCTTATCCTCTGGGGTTGTGTGATTTCCCAACCTCCCCACCCCCCATACAACATGACATTTTTAAAACATCATAAGCATTTGTTGCTTTCTTGACTTTGGAGGAGCACTGCATATACACTAATTAAAAATGCTCTTCATTGACATGGATGTTTCCCAGCAATGGGCTGAGCAGAAATGACCTGGAGGGTCCAGTGTTGAGTCTCACTAACCCAGCATGAGACCACCCAGTTGGCATTCTCAGCACCAGTCTGGAACATACCAGAAGCATGTCATGTGTGACCCTGCTGAGAGGAGTAATTCTACTCCACAAAGAAAACGATGGCAGAGTAGCATACTGTGTGATTGCCCTGTGTACTTCACTAAGTTCAGAAAAACCAGCAATTTTAAGCAGGGTAAAGGCAAAGTCCAGAATGGCATCACACAGCTAATAGAACCCAGGAAATGCGTCCCTTATCACATAAAATAGGTGTACTTGGTGTAATTCAGAGTAGGAAGACAAAGTATTATTTCTAAACGGTGTGTCCTCCACCTTTTCCATGCGGAGGATGGAAGGACACCGGAAACACCTTTTGGAAGACAAAACACAGCCAAGCCTGATGGCGTGAGGAGCTACACCAGAACCCCACGAGCCAGTGCCCTCTGGAGTCAATGAGCAGCTGGACTCTTCTTCTGTCTATTGTGGGCACTAGTTTAAACCTGGAAGCCACATTTATTTGGTTGGTTGGTTTATCTGTTTTTGCTCATGTGGTCACTTCCTGTCAACTCTCTGGCCAATGTAAAAAGTAACTGATCCAGGAAGAGTAGGATCTTTGGAAGAAACAAAAGAGAAGGAGGGCACCTGGTGGCTCCACTGGTTGAGCCCCTGACTCCTGGTTTCAGCTCAGGTCACGATCTCACAGGTCATGAGATGGAGCACTGCATCGGGCTCTGTACCGGGCATGGAGCCTGCTGGGTCCTGTCTCTCTCTGGCCCTCCCCTGTCTGTCCTCACGCTCTCTCTCAAAATAAATAAGTAAACATTAAAAGAGAAAAAGAAACAAAAGAGAAGTGAGGCTGTGCATGACCAGGCACTTTCTTCTCAAGACAGAAGCTCTCCTCTTCAAACGATAACCCGGGTCCGTGCCCCAACTTGTTCAAGGTGGTTTTTCTGGGCCAGCGCTCACTAATCATTGGAAGGGTTGAATGTGGCAGCAGGAAAAAGACCAGAGCAGGAAGAACAGAGCAGAGTAAGTGTGTGGGACAGGGAAGGCTCAGGGCCCACTGCACGATCCACAGGAATCCAGCAAGATGGCACCCAAGTAGCTCACAGGCTGAGCTACTCATGGACAGGAGGGATCCTGAATCAGGTACCCATGAGAGAAGTAGCATAAGACACGGTCCCTGCTCCAGAGGTTTAAGATTTTAGGGATGAACAGTAAGAAGATACTAAACAGTCAGCCAAACAAGGCTGTCAAACCTTTCTGAACAATAAGAGATAAATAAACAGCACATAATTATAATTATGCATAAGACTCTGTGGTACAAGTTAGTTTTATATTGACTTAGAAAAGTGAGAGACAGGGAAGAATGTGTGGTTTCAATGATAATGTCCTTTTCAAGCTCCTTTCTTACCCACACTGGCTTCTCAACTTGCTCTCACCCACTCAGAGCATCAGGACCCGCCTCAGCATCCACATTAAACACCCTAGTGGCTTCCCCCCTGTTTCTTCCACATGGAACCACAGCAGTAAGCAGCTCAACCCCTGAGTCCCCATTACACTAGCCCAGATCCCCCTCATCTTTTACAAGAGCTTAACCATCAACTATCAAAATCACTAAAACTAATCAATGAGGAGACAAACTAGTAGCATGTCCCTCCCAAAACACAAAACCGGATTCTGATGATACAGAAACACCAGACAAACCTAAATTGAAGGGCACCTACAAAATAATGGATCTGTACTCATTAAATATTTTAAGGCTGTAAAAGAAAAACGAAAGACTGAGGAACTATTCCGGATTCAAGGACGTAAGAGAGGGCAGATGAACACAACTCGTGATCTGTGATTTTCTTTCATGGAAAGGGCATTACGGGGAAAATCTGAGCAAGACCTGTAGATTATCAAGAATTCTGGTTTCAATGCTATTTTCTGATTTGGGTAATTTCTGTGTGGTTACTTAAGATGGTGTTCCTGTTCTTAGAAAATACATACCAACATATTTAGAGACCAAAGAGCACCATGCCTAAAATCTACTCTCAAATGGTACAGAAGAGCAACAATGTGCATTCTTCATCTATATTTTACACACGTAAGTTGGGCGTGAGAGGGTGTGACACAGAGAGCTTTATAAAGCAAGAGTAGTAAAGGTTAAGACTTGGGGAATCTGGATAAAGGTATGTAAAAATTCTTTTGTCTTTACTTTCGTGTAAGCTTAAAATTCTATCGCAGTAAACAATTGTTTTAAAGTACAATTTTAAAATGAAATACAGTAAGAATCCTAACACCTATAGTTCAATTATGTAGTTTTTGTACTGTTAAATATTTCCAATTATATACATTACTGCAAAATATTTTAGATTGCATGGAAATTTCATTTACTATGTTATTTTCAAGCTACCAATAAAAATGTTACATAAAAACAGAGCTCTCACCAGCATTTGGAGTTCCCCTCAACACAAACAGCTCAGAAATCAATGTATTACTCCTATTTATTAGTCTTTGTTTTAGTCAAGGTTCGGCACATGTGAAGGTTTAACACTGCAAAAATTTCTCTTGAGGCTCTGAATCAGATTAGGTTATAAGAAACACAGGAGTTTCTGTGTGTTTGTTTTTAATAAATCTATGATAGTCACACTTGTAATTCTATCCATCTTTTTAGAAAAGCAGACTGGCACAGTGGACGGGCAAGCAGAGAAAAGCTGGACAGAAAAGATGGAAGAAAATGGGACTGCCATTGCTAATCTTGGCCCAACATCCTTTCTCTGGCTAGAATGACCTGCTCACTGGCCCTCCAACTCCTCAACCAACCTCCTGAACTCCATCACCCCCTGGTCCTCTTCCTTGGCCTGCTCCCACCCATCTATCCTTCCAGGAACAGGTAGGCCTATTCCTTGGAGCTTCCCAGTTATTCAGCTCAAGAATTCCTCACACCTTGGATTGTCCAGGATATTTACTGCCCTGCCCTACTACCTGGTAATTACGGTGGGTCATCTTGAACACTGTTAATCTTGTATGCGGGTGTGTATCTCATAGCCCCAAAAAAGATCACAGGCAGGGATCATTTCTTCTACTCTTTTATAATCTCTCACAGAAACTAGCATTTACAAGCAACAGGTGCTTAACAAACAGCTGCAAAGCTCCAGGTGCCCCAGGGTTTCCAATGCAAGAATGGAGGAAAAAGTTACCACTGAGTAACCTTGAAAAAATGCTTAGGGAGAGCAGTGAATGTTTCTGAAGTACATTTAGAGTCCCCAGAATATACGTTTGCATTTGGACAACACAACTTCCTTTTTCAATGAGAATGCATGTACGTTATTTCATTTTATCTTATTAGTATGATGGGATGTGTTCTTGATGAATCCATAGCACTATGGTTACTCACCATCATTCCATTATCATTACATGTTTATAGATTTCCCCTTTATTACTCATTTTATTTTTTCCATCAAGCATATTTCAGATATGAGGTAGTAATTACCAAGTTCTCCACTCCTTACACTTAAAGTTTGCCATTTTTCCCTGATCATAAAAGCAGTAAGTGCCTATTATTGATAATCTTGAAAATACAAAAAAGTATGAAGGAAATAAAAATCATCCACAATCAGTGATGACTTCTCAGTATATTTATATACATTTTAAAGGAAACTAGGACAATTACATACGATTTTGTGTCTTGCGTCCCTATTGAGCTTCATCCATATCCTTAAATACTAATCAAAAACATAATTCCTAATGGCTGCCCAGATTTCCACCACATAATCATAAGTTTATTTAATCCCCTCCTTATCTTTTAAAAGAGGTGTGGCAGGGATTCCTAATTGCCTTCCTAATAACTGCTCTTCCTGGGTGAACAAACACTCCTAATTTGGAGCAGCGTTACCAACGTTAAGAACTGCATCTCCCAGTCTCTACAGTACCCGGAGAGTCCTGTGACCAAGTTCCAGCCAATGAGATGCAAGAGAAGGCAAGTGGGTGTGGCTTTGTGGCAAGCTCTTTGTGGCTATGGAGCAGCCCCATTGAGACCATGAGGATGGCTGCATGGAGAGAGGGAAGGAAGACGCAGTGGGTGCCTTCCCTCCTGCACTTGACTGCGGTCCTCTCAAGTCAGTTCTGTCAAGGAAAATGAAAACTCTAATCCATTTAATCCACTCTTGGTGTCTCTCTGTAAGTTGCAGCTTAATGCTATGCGATAAAATAATATTTTTGTCTGTTTCCCCACCTTCTACTACCTTTATCGTCTACAAAGCTTGAAAACGTACAAGACCAAGCCGTCCTCTACAAACCAGATTGTCTGTGAGTCCAGCAGTGGGGACCAACACCGAGGGTTGCCTAACTTGTGGATGATAAGCCCTACTCAAGAAGCCTGTTCGAAATGATGCGGGCATTTGTTTCTAGTGTTCCTGCAACTGAGAGTGACCAAGAAAGCTGCCCCTCACTGGCTCGAGTAACTCCCATAAAAGAATTCCAAAGTTACAGGCTGCTCATCAGCTTGGCACACTCTCCTGCCTGGAACCCAGCCAGCAGGGCGGGCACATGCCTGCAAGCTTGGAACGGGTTCTGGACTCCCAGTCTCCCCTTCAGAGAAGAAACCTGGCTGAGTCTGAACTCAGCCCTCACCCAACACAGCTCCTGCTGGAAGCCCTAGCACTACCAGCCAGAGCCCAGAAGCCCAGGGGGCCCCCGGACCCCAGAGGAGCCTTGATGTAACACACATGACTGACTGCACGGCCTGCTGGGGACCAGAACATTCGCTCACACAGCAGCTGGGCCAAAGCGTCGATGCAGTTTCTACTTGGTTCAAGGATGTGGAATCACAGCTGCCCCTAGAAAAGCTGCTTCTCTACTGACGACCAAACCGTTTTCCCCATAAAACCAGCAGACAAAGCCCTATAAACCCTCACGTAGCCAAAACTTAAGACTGCTATACATTAGGGCTCAATGAACTACCTGCTTACGTCAGGTTTGACGGGATGACAGTGCTTTAATCCCACTGCTTAAAGAAACGGCTGAAGTGTGCAAGTCAAGTTTCCAGTCTTCGTGAGAACAGAACGGTGAACGCGATTTCACCATTCCCAGGGGGATGCCGCGGCCTGACTGGTCTCCGCACCAGGAGCCCCAGCACTCATGCCTCTGCAGAGGTTCGCGGCCACAGAGGCCAGGGCAGACTGCACAGGGCCCGGGGTGCCTCCAGCCCGCATCCAGGGGATGCCAGATAAATGGATTAACTTTGAAACAAGCTTATTTTACTGCCCGAAAGGGAAAATGAGCCAAAAGTCCTGTTAAACTGGGACCCTACCTACTCTGTTTCACCATAATTTATGGGACAGTGATCCTGTTCAAAAACTAAAGACTAGGGATGCTTCCTAAAGTGCATGCACACAACCTCAGAGGTTTTGGCCAAAAGCGACTCTTCAGATTATCTGGGTTCAAATTATTTCACTGCTCTGATAAGGGGTTTGAAGAGTCTAATAGAGCTAATTCTATTGTTCGCTATAAATTTACATTTCTGGCTTGGGAATCAAGTCTCCTTGAGAACCAAGAGGGTGTAAGACAACAGTGGCCACATGCTTTCTTTCTGTTTCATGAAAGCCATGAGCTGCCCACAGCCAAGGGTGCCCTGGAGGTGGACGGGGAGCTCATGAGATGCCAGCCACATTTCAGAGCTGTCACAGCATGCCTGGTCAGACTGTTGTCCCCAGCCTTCCAACCACTTCCTCCCCACGTGATGCCGCCCATTAGAGACTTTCATTAAGCAAATGCTGGAGGGTCTGTGTCTATTTATGTTACCTCCTCTTCTCCCCTTCTGTCCTAGCTGGGCATATTGGGGGGAAAAGTTATGATAAACTTTAATAAAAACAAAATTAAAATGATTAAACCTTTCATATCCTTTAGAGATAATCTCTCTTGTGCAGGCTGGTCAAATCTGGAAGAAAGCAAATGCAATCCAATCCATCCCCCGACCCAACCAAAGGAAACAAACAGAAAAGGCTGCCTGTGGCCAGATTTTTAAAATAAATTAAATTTGTCCTCACACACGGCAGCCAGGTGTGGCTGAAAAATACTTTCCAAATATCCATGATGTACACCAACATCCTTCCCCCAGGAGTCTTTCAACATGAGCCTGACAATCCTGAGGGGAGAGGGACCCCTGAGGGGGTTGGAGTAGCCCTAAAATGGTTAATGAAAAAGAGTCACTGTTTCCCAACTAGTTATGTAAAACCTGTCTTAAAAAAAGGGACTAAAAGCCCTGTTTGCACACCATCTACAGGACACACACACACACAAACACACACACACACACAAGTCCACATTCCTGATTAAAGCAAAGTCCAGGGAAACAGTACACTATAGCGCAAATCTCCTTGGTCTTAAGTGTTGGAAGGAAATCTTCAGATCCGCCAGAGATATGGGCACATGTCCGTGGAAAATAAAATGGCTGCAGAATTAGATCAGGCTTGTCTGTCAAAGACTGGCTAGACACGCAAGTCAGAGCTCGGTCACCGGCCCTTCCAGAGTGGGATAATGACCTCTGGACACGCAGCACTGGGGACACCGCAAGATCAAAGGTGTTAGGGCCCTGAGCTCTTTGCAGATTACAGAGGTAGGCACTGAAATGAAATTCCTGTCGCAGAGATACACATCGCAATCTTATACAACAAGTTCTGTGGAATGCATCAGAAGGTGCAGGGTAGGAGGAGACAGAAGATTCAGATGCTCTGCCTTGGTCATCCTAACACGTACCAGGACCATAGTCAGCTTCTGATCCCTGTATGTGTTGTTTACATTGTAGTAGAGACAACACATCCTCAAGTCAAAAGGACAGATCTTTCTTGTGCTTCACACTTAAGCAATGAGTCACCAGGAAAGGATTTTGTTTTTGGGAAAAAAAGCTGCTGACCCCCAGGCTAAAGCAGAGGACTCCACAGGGCTATGCCGAGCCCCAGGAGCAGCCTCTAAGCAAGCAGGTAGGGGTCAGTGGCGCCTTGATAACTGCAGTCACCCCTCTCCTCCCTGCCTGGAGGGACAACTCTACTTGGGGGTGATGGAGAGGGAGAACCTAACATCTGGACTACGGTGGACATGAAATTTTCCACAGCAACCTGATTAGAGTAAGTCATACCATTCACCTCCCCTGCTCATACCTGCCAATGACTTTCCATCTTGATGGGAGCAAAATTCAAATCCTCCCATGCACTGCCAGGGTCCCCAGGGGACTGGGCTGCTTGAACCATGCCTCCCAGCCCTCTGCCCACCCTCCTGCTCCACCCCCAGCCCGGGGGCTTGGCACTTGCTGGACCTCCACCAGGACTGCTCACACTCACTGTCCTCCACTCAGCTCCAATGTCACTTCCCCAGAGAGACTTTTTCCGGGAGAATCTTATATAAAACAACTCCACCGTCTCACGCTACCCTACCTGGCTCTATTCTAATAGCACCTTGCACACCTGACATTCTGTATTTGTTTATTTGGTGTCCGTCCGCCCCGCCCTCCCGCCCCAGCTAGAGGGAGAAGTCCAGACTCCGTGTTCTCCTCCCACTGGCAGATTCCCCAGAACCTAGAGTGGCGCCTGGTCATGCTAAGGACACGTCCAGATTTGCAGGACTCAAGAGCTCCCCCTCTGGGCTCAAACCAGTGACGTCACATCTTCACCAGCCAAGGCTCTTTCCTAAAAGCAAGAAAGGTCAAACGTGGTCTTTCCAGGCCCGATGCCTTATCTTTACCTCTTCATTTGCAAAGACCTTCGCACCTGCCCATCCTCTTTGTACCTCCCTACCTCACCCTTTTTCAAGAATCATGGCCGATTTTTATTTTGTTCTGAGTTTTACTGCCAACGTAGTCTTTGTTGTTGCTCTGTTAATAACACAAGGCCCACCAATCCACATTCCAGCTAATGTCTACTACGCAATTCCAGTCATGACCATAAAAATGCCCAGGGTGGACACACGTTTGCAGGGCCAGTGGCCAGGCCACATGCTCATCACAGCAGTGCCTCAAGGTTCCTGGGGCTGATTACCTGTGCAGGTTCCAGCCTGTCAAGACCCCGGCCCCCGCTGACCTGGTCAGAGCGGCTCCTTTCCACTTTGTGAGGTTTCTCACTGCTTTTGGGACTGACTCACACAAGAGAAGCACACAAGACCATAGTGTTAGGAAAGCCATGCAGACCACTGTCTGGTCTCAGAGAAGACCAAGGCTTGCACTCTGATGTCACAAATAAGTGCTGCCCTTTTTCTCGCTTCAGTCTTATGGGTTTCCCCATTTCCATACTGAGAGAATCGAGCAATGGACCACATACCCTTCTAGATATGAAAAGCCCTGTCCTAGAGCCAAAACGCTACTTATCCCCTGGATGAGTCAGTCAACCCACAACAAGGAAGGAAGACACAGCAGGCAGTAGTGACTCCAAGCTCTGCTGCTGTCTAGAGCAGCTCTGTCCATGAGAACTTTCTGTAGGGGAGGAAATGTCTACCATCAGCAACGTCCAATATGGCAGCCACGAGTCACACGTGGCACTGAGCACGAACAGTCCTGAACACTGGGGACCTAGAGACGTGAGACCGCTACAATTGGCTGTGAAGGGGTAAACGACCTCTGCTTCGCGCTCCCACAGTCGACGGAGGCCCGTCTGGAAGTTGGCTTTGAGGCCTGCATCCCTGGCTCACATTCGGAAAGATGAGGGTGGAGACTGAGGATGTGCCAGCCCTATACCCAGGTGGGCACAGGCCCTCAGTGAAAGTTAGTGAGGGTGAAAACTTCTGCCCTGGGACTTTTAGATAATGCCAGGCATGGAATATTCAGTACAGAGTAAGGTAAAATCAAAGAATAAAAGGCCCTTTGGGTACTTCCAGCAACCTAAGTCCTTTGGATGGAAGCCCAACCAAGTCACACCACCCACAATTCTCTACCATAACAGGTTGTGGAATATGGCAAGGCTCTGGCTCTGGGGGCATTTACCCCAACAAGAGAAACAAAACAAAACAAAACAAAACAAAAGCAGGGCTACCCAACACTCTCCCCAAATCCGGTGAGTTCTGCTTGTCCCTGAAGCACCAGAGGCAACAGTGAAGAGTCAGTATGGCTACAAATCCCTCCCACACAAACCTTCTACGCAACCGGCCCGCTGGAGTGCCCAACAAGGGCAAGTTTTGTTGATGCTGAGACTGTCACGTCTCACAGGCGTGAAGACGTCCCTACACAGGGCTGGCTGGCTGCTTCCGGGGGTTCCCCAGGAGGAGGTAGAGTGAAGGCTGTGTGAGGACAGGGGAGAAAAAAAATCACGGAGAGACGAGCTCAGCGGGCATGGTGCTCCAACCTGACTCCGTCCTGGCGAGTTTCCTCCAGCACCTCTGCCTTCCCCTGGAGTCCCCTTCCAAGGAGCGGGCCCTGTGTCGCTTGTCAGGGGCCTCTGTGAGGACAGAGGACGGGAGCTGTGGAGGGTCTCCCCAATCTCCCGTCACCTCTGCGTCCACCTCCACATCCCATCTTTCTCTCCACACCCAAAGGATCATGGAAAAAGACACATGAAACAGGCCTCAGATGGCCTCAGAAAGCCCATCTTGTAGACTGTATTGTGTTCCCCCCAAATTCATATGTTGAAGCCCTAACCCCCAGGTTAGGTGTGCTCAGGTGTGTGTGTATGTGTTTGGAGAGACGGCCCTTGAAACACTGAGCATGTAAAAGGAGGTTGTTCAAGTAAAAGGAGGCCCTAACCCAATATGACTGGTGTCCTCAGACAGAAAGACAGACAGCAGGGACGTGCACAGAGAAGAAAGGCCATACGCAAACAGGAGTGGCTGTCTACCAGCCAAGGGGAGAGGCCTCAGGAGAAACCAAACCTGCCAATGACTTGACCTTGGATTTTGAGCCTCCAGAACTGGGGGAAAACATTTCTCTTAGATAAGCTACCCAGTCTATGGTATTTTGTCATGGCAGCCCTGACCAGGGTAAGGCAGTCCAGAGGAAAACGTCTGTCCTGAGCTCAGGATGTGAAACCAATGGAAACTGTGAGAGAAGAGAGCACAAATTCTTTTTTTGACTTCATAAGACAGGAGTTTGGGATCAAATTCTAAGTTAAAACAACAGGTCTGTTCCAAGAAAAATCACACACTGTCCAATTTTTAATATTCTAATTAAAGCAAAGGTCAAGGATCTTTTAAAAGCTCCTTTCGTTAACATATACACCAAGGTCTCAAGATAGGCTAGAGATACAAACTATAAAAAGCTCTTTAACATGCACGCGGCTTTAGAAAGTCCGATCAAACTCCCTCAACACTGCTAATAGAATAGGCTTACATACTTATTTTAAGCATACCGCTCTCGTACCGAGAAAAACTGAAAAAAGAAGCATAAAGAGAGAGAGACAGGAGAGCAATAAAGAATATACCCCACCCAGACTGGCAGAAAGCTGGTGGTGGGTGAGCACCATATTCCTTAAAATGGAAATCAAAGAACTTTATAAAAATGCAGCCCAAATCCAGGCTGGGCCTGCCAGAAATCTAAGGAATCCCAGTGAGAACTCCAATACTTTATCAACTATCCTATAAGTTACGTGAAAAGAACTTTCTCAGCTGGTTTATAAATCTATACTGTCCACTAAGGTAGCGATGAGCCACGTGTCATATCAAGCACTTGAAATCTGGCTAGTATGACAGAGACACTGGATCTTTTTTTTTTAAGTTTTGTTTTTTTTTAGTGTGTGTGTGTATGTGAGACAGAGACAGAGAGAGATGGAAGAGGGGGTGCACAAGCAGGGGAGGAGCAGAGAAAAGGAGAAAGAATCCCAAGCAGCTTTCACATCATCAATGCAGAACCTGATGTGGGGCTCGAACTCACAAATGGTAAGCTCATGACCTGAGCTGAGATACAGCTGTTGCCAAACTAACTGAACTACCCGGTGTCCCAGGAAACTGAATTTAAAATTTTTATATAACTCTAAGTAATTTAAACTTAAATAACCATATATGGCCATGACTACCATACTAGATGGGCAGGCACGGATCTGGAGATGTTCACTTTGCTGTCAATGGATCTAGAAACTCAACGACCATGAAGCTAACAACACTGCTTATACTGATCTGAAAGGACAAAAAACTTTTCACTTCTAGTCAATGTTTTAAAAAAAAAATCATATGAGACTATAATTCTCATAATTGGGTCACAGTTTGAAGGGGGTTCCTTAACATCTCTAAGTCTGAGAAGCCTTTGAGCTATTTCTGTAAGCAAAGAGATACATGTTCTATTTTCCTCCCTGGCCCCCAACCAAGGTCAGGAACAAGTTTAATATAGAATATAAGTAGCTCAAGACATGGATTCTTTGCACATTTCTAAAGGCAAAGCAAACACAAGCCTTAATTTCTCTTGAAAACGACATGTGAGCAACACAAGGGGTACTGAGTGCCGAGGCTGGGGTGACGGACGCACACACAGGGCCGCCGCTTCCTGCTACAGTGGTCATCACCAGGCCCCTCCCCTCAAATGACATCTCCAAACCTCAACCTAGCAAGAACACCCACTCACTGGCTAGCAATCCCTGTTCACCTGAAGGTCAAGTTTCAAACTTTCAAGTTCCTTAGATAGCCCTTTTCAAAGGTTACTTGGCATCAAGATTTCCCTAAAATAATACTTGGTATGATACGATATTCTCAGTCTCTCTCGGGGGGCTCCTGTGTTTCTGGGCTCTCTGGAATGCTCATACCCTTCCACCGGGCACCACTAAATCAACACACACCAGTCACCACCAGCAGGTCCTTTGTTTTTTTTCCTTTGAGCAGTGTCCCTTATTATCACCCTCCCTAGAGGAGAGTGGCCATGATGTTGCTCCTCTCAGAGTGGGCAGCCCTAGGTGGCCCTGAGGACACACACCACCATTTACCCCAGAGGACAGTATGGAAGATGGCCTAGAGCCCCCAGCCAAGAACAGGGCTAACTGGCCACAATGTGTAGCCACATGAATAGCCCACTGTAGAGGGCACTGTATGCTCCAGATTCATACAGTGAAATAAAACAAATCCCTGGTAGCTTTGATCAGCTCATAAAAATAAATCAACCAGTGAATGGCAGATCTAGAATATGAAAAAATGGGTGAATAAGAATCACTGCAATTCAGGTCACTGCAGGAAGGTTTCGGATAATATCTGAAACGTCCATGTCTTGGTATGCATGTTAGTCTCCCCTGGAAAAGACGAAGAGGAAAGAGACTACATGGGAGGTTGGAGACTCTGGACCCAGTGCCCACGCCACCACTATGATGATATCTCACCCTCTTTGGAGAGACCCTTCCAGATCAGAAACACGGGACAGCATGAAACCACATTTCGCATGTGTCACCTCCAAAAGACCAGATCATTAGCATATTTTGCAGAGAGCAAACAGAAAAGTTTAATTGCCCTTAATTACCCAGTTCAAGAAGGCTCCTAGATAATGGCTCTCAGATTTCTTGCCTGGCATCGACATAATCTCCCTGACTCTGGCTTCATTATATTCCTAACTTAGAAGCAATAGTCTCTCCAAGATGACTTTCCATAACAGACATTGAAATTCAAGGGAAGGCTGGACCATCCTCACAAAGGTTTCTTGTATGAAGAGTCAGACCCCGGGCTTCCACACTGGTCTGCTGCATGTTCGGGGTGCGGGAGGAGGGATGGGGAGGGCACCTAGCATATACTTAGAGGAAGGACTAAGACAAGGAATATGTAATCAGAAGCCATCACAATTACAAATGTAAATGAACAGGCAATTGGCGCTGACCTTTGTAGATTGTTAGAGGACTAATTAAGGCAAATCAGAAACTCTGTTCCAACAGAAAAACAAGACCGTGTACACCCTAAGAACTACTCCTGTCCTCCCCATGTAGATGCAAAATGTAAGAGGATCAGACAACGATCAAACTGTATGTTTTACAGTGACGAACAGAAAACTTGTCTCTACGAACAAACGACAATCAAGATTTACTGCTTGGTATGTTCTAGTGCGAGTATCTCTAGGTACAAGTGCCATCAATAAGTGACCTCTTGTCATGTGCCTGACACTCTCTTAGATTTCGAGGGTAGATCCCACCCACGAGACAGCCAAAGACACCAAGTACAAACTTTGCTGAGGATGGTTATTTTTAAAAGCTTCAAGAAAAATACTTTTAAAACATAGAATCAAAGTGATCAACCTAACAGAGTCAAATCGTGTTATTCTGTAAACCCCATTTTTCCTTTAATGGTATTACGCCCTCTTTCCCACTGACACATAATGATCTCTCTTTGTCCATGCATTGTAAAGCATTTTTCCAAAAAGCACACTGAAGTTTATAATCCTATTGTCCAAACAGTCCTCAACAGGGAATGTGTTTAAAACAGAGAAAGTCAATTTTTTCCACTCCTCTGTTAAGTGCATAAAATTTCACTCCAATTTGATGTGAAGTTTTTTTACATGTAACGTCTTTAGTTAGAAATATGTTTATCCCTATGCCTTTCCCCAAGTCCCAACGGCAAGACCTACCGTTAAAAGGAAAAAAGAACGAACACAGCTGTTTGGTTTTACAAAAACAACGTTTTGGAATTACAGAACTGGCCATAACGTATTTCAGTGCTATGAGAAAAATTAAAATGGCATATAATTTAGCTACTTATAGGAAAAAAAGTACTTCACAGTTAGAATGCAGCCTCATACAAATTTTGAAAAACAAAAACAGGAAAAAATGAGCAACTTTTGAAAAGAGAACATTTTCTTATGCTCTTAAGCTGCAGAGGTTAAAAGCAAAAACTCCCTGAAACTTGGTATGAAAAAATGATCCATCGAGAGAAGCCAGTGAGTGTTTCAGAGCAGGCTGTCACCAAATCCACATTATCACCTGGCAGGCTCTGCCTCCTGACCCCAGGAATTCACTACCTCAGGCGCCAAAGACATGTCAGTAAAAAGGGATGCCAGCTTCCGTTCCAAACAAAATATTCTCTTAAACTCCAAAGAGTTGCACCCTCCGTAAACTGAGTCATCCTCTGGTTGCCTTGAATGCCTGGGCGGGCATAACCACCAGGGTGTCCACAGCAAGGGATGAGAGGACACGTCAGCGGCGTCTCCCAACTCATAAAAAGTCTCGTACGTAGTCGGCATGCAATCAAGAACCGTTACGTTACATCTGTGCAAAGTGTGGAGGTCCAGGACTACATGAAAGGGAAAGTGGTTAAGGCCAGGGTAAGACAGAAGAGAGGAGGCAGAGAAGAAGGAGGAGGAGGAGGAGGAGGAGGAGGAGGAGGCGGTGGCGGCGGCAGGCAGCCGGGAGGAACACAAAGGGCCTCTTGTCTTCCCGAAGCTCAGGGCACTGATACAGTGAAATTAACTACAGCTTCACCCAGGAGCCAGAAATGCCTTTTTAATAAACAAACAGGGGAGCGGTCCTCCACATGACCCACCTACAAGAGCTTTCCATCTTTCACGAGCTTCCGGTCAACGAAGGGGAAGAAAACAGCCAGTGCCAGCAACAAAGAGCTAGAACCCAGGGTGTCAGCTCGTAACAGCGGGCCTTCTCTACCTCCACCTGGGTGTGGGGACAAAATGGAAAGACCAAATCCCAAGCAAGTCAAGAGACCACTTGGTCTTGCAGAAAATGTACTCAAGTCCGTAACCAAAAACTGGGCAGGGAGACAGAGAAACCTCACCTGTTTAAATTACTTCCTTTTCTCTGAGCTGTGTATGTCCAAGCCATTTTTCAAATGGGAAGTCCCAGAGAGAGAGAGAGAGAGAGAGAGAGAGAGAGAGAGAGAGAGAGAGAGAGTGTGTGTGTGTGTGTGTGTGTGTCTCTCTCTCTCTCTCTCTCTAGTGTGAGAGTGAGGCTGGCCAGCAGAAGCACACAACTATGACACTAAGTTAAAGACGACATGACACAGGGCCAGCTTGCCCACAGCGTAAGGGGAAAGCCTCACACGGGCGGGCCCGGGCAGGGGGCAGCGGCTAACTACTGCGTACCTCCGGCAGCCGACACCCGGTGGTCTGGTGCAGGGCAGGACCCAGGTGTGTCATGTTCAGCCACAAGGCCTCTCAAGGGCTGACGCACTCAGTGATAGGCGGGACTCCTGCTCCACACTTACAAATCCGTGCAGGTTGGCAGGTTAGGTGGTGAACCTGACTGACCGGGAAATATACTGGCTTTAAGTCAACAAGGAAAATCTGAAGAGCTCTTTTTAGTCAACCACGGGGAGGAACTATTCTAGAGTTCTCCCACCAGTCGCAGCAAGGCGAGCCTGGGTACCTGTAGAAGGTGATGGGAGACTGGGGTCTGCGGCCCTGAGCTCAGGGAAGAAAGCTATTTTCTTTTGTACAACCTTCTGGTATGTCGGCAACAGAGGTGGAAAGGAAAGAAAACCATCATTTAACTAGCTGTTGACAGGAAGCCAGCACAGACGACTCCAGACGGCACACCGTTCACACACAGCTTACAGTTAGGGTCCCCATAAGGCACTCAAAGACCTCCCTATGGCGTCCTTATTATGCTACACAAATGACGTGTCCAGCTGAAGGTTAACATCCTGACTCTTATGTGAGAAAAGAGAAGACAGGGAGTATCTGATCTGGTCTCTGTTGATAAATTTGAACTTGATGACCTTCAGTGTCTTCAATTCACCTTTCCTTGAAAATATTCTTTCAACAAGTTAGGAGTCAATCCTTGTGGGGAGGGAGGACGTATTTTAAGATGAGTTGTCTTAAAGGGGTTTCTAAAGTGGCACCAAGTTACTTTTAATGTCAATGTGAATATTACCTAATAATTTGCCCCTCTATCATTAGTGAAGACTATGGGCTCAGCCAGAGTCTGTGAGGGAGGAGGGAGGAGGGTGAGGAGGGTGGAGTGAGGAAGGTGGGGAGGGAGGAGGGAGGAATGTGGAGAGGGAGGAGGGTGGGACGGGAGGAGGGTGGAAAGCAAAAACATGACTCCAGGCCAAAGACAATACAAAAGGATTTTGAAATACAGAAAGGAAGTCTATCATCTAGACTAAAGTTGCTCATACACTTCAGGGGGAAAAATAACTCTTAATACGCATTAAATGAGAGAAACCCAGAAGGCAATGGTGTAAGACAGCAATTCCAGAGCGGACTGCATAAATAGAAGTATTACATTATAAAACAGGGAACTGTTTGTTCCAGTCCATAGACCCCGGGTGAAATGGCAGCTGTACACTATTTAGTTTGGGGCACCTCATTAATAAAAAGGGAATTCTGAGGAGAGTGAAAGAAAGAATTGAAGGGTGAAAGGGACCAGCTTTTAAGGGAAGATTAAAACAATGACGTACGCAGAGCTGGAGGAAAAAAAAAAAAAAAGATTTAAAAAAAAAAAACCCTGAAATAAATAGATCTGCATTTATGGGTGAAAACAGGAGAATCCTGTAAAATGGCACCCTGGCAAAATAATGTCAAGTGGCAGGGTCAAGCACAGGCCAGAACATGGAGAACAGGGACCCCCACAGGCAGATGGCTCAACGGACTCAGTGTTCGGGCACAGAAGGGTCTGGGGTGCCAGCCTCGCCCCTCGCTCCTGAGCGCACACAGGTGGAGGGACGGGGTCGGGTCCCAAGCAGAAGCACCTGAGATTATGGCATTTGAACTTGAACCCGAAAAGACATCTGAAAACCACACGGGAAAGGACAGTCTTGCAGTGACCCAGAGGTGACAAAAGTTATGCTGGCACCCAAGAAATGACCCTGGTTCCTGCAGAAAGAAGGACTGGCCGTCAGCTACTCCGGCAGGGAGGGCGCATGCTCCCCCTTGCAGATAGCTGCTCCCTTCATGTATGGGAAGAGCGCTAAGGAATCTCAAGGAGTAGGGACAGGGGCAGGGGACAGAGGGGTCTGCAGGGGCCCAGGAGAGACACTTCCAGGAGGAAACGAAGCTGACGGAACAACTGATGTGGCAGAGCACTCAGAGACCAGGAATGTCTACTCCGGCAGAGGGCTAGCCATGAATTAATCATAGGTACCTAGCAAACCAGGGAAAATAAAAAGTTGTACAAGAAAGTAAATGAAATTATAAAACTCTACATGGCTCAGCTGTGATTAATATTTATAGAGTTAGAATAATGAAAACAGTGAATATTAATATAACCCCAAATTATTATTTAATCATCATGGAAGACGGAGGGAGGGGAAGGCTGGGTATACAAGGGGGGGCTGGGCAGTGTGGTGTGGGGGGTACAAGGGTGGGGTGGGGGCCGGGGGAGTGCACGGAGTACAAGGTGTATATGTGTGAGTCTGTGGGCGGGGGGTGTGAACAGGAGCAGCTGGTTTGCAGAATGGAATACCAGTGAAAGCCTCATGGTTCAGAGGAGAAAGCCAACAGATAGTGTCTAAAACGTAAAAAAAAAATCAAGAAATAGTAGGAGAAGCACATTAAGAAAGATGGAAATAAATAACAGAATAAACAACTGAAAGTTCAAAGCCACTGCTCAGGGCAGTGGGATGGGGGAGAGGCAGGGGGATGCACTCTTCATAAGGTTTATGTAACTTCTTGCCTTTAAGAACCATAAAAATGTGAAATTATGTAAAATTAAGATTAAAAACTCCATGCAGACACTACAGCTCAGTGGCTGAAGGTACCGCAGGTGACAGACAGGTGAAGGACGGCCCCGAGTCTCCAGGCTGGCCAGGTGGCTTAACAACATGCCACCGGGAGAGGGAAGCTGGGTGCGGGGCAGGGGTGAACTCATACTCCGTGAGGCGGCACCAAAGAGAAATTCAGGGAACGGTCTGAGCATATCTGATAACACCAGGAGATCAAAGCTTTAAAAAACTGGGAGCCAAGGAACAGGGCCTAAAACCGGCTAACACGAGACTGTGGGGAAGGCCGATGACCATGAGCCGGGGCTGGGCCAGGCACAGGAGGAGGGTCAAGAGAAGCACAAGGACAAGACAGAAACGTACCCTGGAAGCTCAGGGAGGGGGGCTTTGGGGTGGAGCCATGCAGTCCTTCCAGAGACCACAGAAGGAAGTCCAGGGAAGGACAGCAGGTAGCTACAGGGTTGGGTAAATCCAAGGTCAATGGTGACCTCTTAAGGGTGGTTTGCTGACGTGGGGGAGACAGGCTACTAGAAGCTGAGGCATGGACTGGAGACGACCAATACAGGCTATTCTCTCAAGAACCTTGAAGATTCTCTTACAGAGAGAGAAGCAGGACACAGGATTATGGGAAAGCTCTTGTTCTGTTGTTTTTAAAGAGGCCCTGACTGCCCTGTGATTCCAAGTTGAGAGAAGGGATTGGAAGGGCTGAAAACACAGAAGAAGGAGGATTTTACCAAGTGAAGTCCTGGTGGGAAAGAGAACCATAAAGAGGTGGCAGCGACAGAAAGAGGGGACTGCGGTGAGAGACAGGAAGGGGGCCGGGAGCTGGCGAGGTCCTGCTGGAAGGCCCCGACTCGGCGGGGAGGCAGCACCAGGCCATAAATGCTCAGAGGCACCCTCAAACTCAACGAGAAAACATTTAGAACAAGCGTGGGCTGTCCTGATCCTCTCTGAAGTTCATTCTCACACACTGGACCTAAGGCCGCGGACTCTCATCCTTGCCACCGAGCAGGCTTTACACGTCCACCTGGACCAATAGACTGAATCTAGAGTAAGCACCGGGGGAGTCTGGGGATAGGAGACAAAGCCTCTCTGGCCGTCCTGCTCACTGGGCAGTGGTCTGACACCTGATCAAAGGGAGGTGAAGATCCTTCAGTTCAAAAGTCAGCAAGAACTCGCGCAACGTTCCTTCCAGAACCCAACGGTCATCGGTGAGTTCGGTGATGGACCGAGGACCAGCAGCAGCGAACCAAAGCCCATGGGAGGTCCGCACCAGGCCCCACCGGAGACCTCTCACCAACAGGCCCACGAGACCACTCACCCGGATCGGTGGAGGGGCACCTGCGGATGGTGAAGATCTGCCCCAGGTCCTCGTCCTCCTCGGGAAGGCCCTTCTGCAGCCGCTGCAGCTTGCGCAGGCTCTCGCTGCGCTGGTGCTTCATGGAGCGCACGTGCTGGATGAGGTTCAGCTTGGCCTTGGTGGAGTAGTTGCACAGCACGCAGTGGTAGTAGCAGCTCTCGCCCTCCACTCCGCTCTCGTGCTGCTGCAGGTGCTGCGAGGGGCAGAGGAGAGGGACGTTGTGGGTGAGCTACTCCAAGCCACCGCCGCCACGAGCCCGCCCATTCCCGGCCTCGGCCCAGGGCTGAGATGCCCGGGAGGGGGTGTTCTGTCTTCCCCAGTGGACGTTCCCCCTCCAGCAGCGCTTCGAGGACCAGCAGCCAGCAGACTCCCGTCCCCAACTCCCCCTGAACGTCCCCTCCCCGGCAGGCGGCTTCCCCCAAGGCTGCTAAGGTGCTGACCGAGCAGACCCTCCCCATGTGGCCTGGGTCTTCCTGGCACAATAATCAAAGTTCCTCCTCACACTCTCCAAAGCGTCCTGCTTGATTTAGATCCGGGTTTGCAAACAATGGCCGACTCCAACCTGCTGCCCACTTTTATAAATAAAGTTTTAACAGAACATAGCCACATCCACAGATCTGCGTATTAAGGATGGCTGGCTTCCAAGCACCAGCGATGAGTGGCTGCACCAGAGACAGCATGGGCCCCAAAGCCTCAAATAGTACTACCTGGCCCTTTACAGCAAAGGTCAGTCAACCTGTGCTTAGGTGACAGCCTACATGGTCACTCTCCCTGCATAGAACCCTAGGTCAGTAACTGAGCCAAAGCTGCTGTCTGGCTTTTCCATGAGAAGGACAGGTCAAGTTTTTATATTTAGAACCACAGTCTATTAGAAGAACCTAAAATTAGGTTTTCCTTTGAATTAAAAAAAAAAAAAAAAAGACAGAAAAATAAACTTCTCCAGACTGGTTCCAGTCAACATCTGAAGGTCACTTGGCCTAGCACATCCGATGGTCAAAATTACACTTTGTTGTGTTTCTGTGTTCTGATTCCAGAACCAGGAAGCCCGAAACCTGGCGGAAAGCAGGCACACACAGGACTAAAGTGAGGGGTGCAAAAACCGGAGAGGTCATGGGAACAGTTAGCAGCCCCCAGACTTCCGTGTGCAGAAGACTCAGAGATGACCCAAGGGCAGAATTCACAGAGTTTGTGTGCTTCTTTGAGAAAACGATGCAAGGTGTGGGCCCTTCTTGCTAACAGCTGGAAAGTGATGAGCTCCTGGTATAGAAAGGATAATCTCCTTCATTTCAGATGACCTCATTTTAGGAGAAGAGGGAATTTTTCTTTTGGCTGCACTTTATAAAGCAGGGGAAACAATTCTAATAAACTTAAGTGAATGATCCAAGGTAAGCAAGCGAGTTAGTGGGAGAGAGGGAATAAGGACCAGTGTCTCATATCCCCCAGCATCCTTTTAGAGGAGGAACTCAGATAATGTGTTTTCTGTGTGTGTGTTATTACCTGTCCTGCCCTCCTTCTCCCCACCCCCATCCCCCGACCCCAGAGCCTGGCTCAAGAAGACACGGAAGACACAAAAAATGCCCTAGAGCTACTTGGTGATGTTCCTGTCCTCTCTGATCTGCACTTGTCGGTGCCCATGCCGCGGTAACTGTGGCTCCTCCTGCTTCGATAGCCTTCTTGTCCCGATTATAGTTTGAGACAGTGAGAAGGCAGAGCAGTTACAATGCCCTGCGCTCCATGAAAAATCCCAGAGCAGCCCTACCAGCACTTCCTAGTGAGTGACACAGGTCCAGGCTCAGGTGCTCACACGGACACATTCTTTGTTCATTAGGAAAGTATGAAAATTCTAGAAGCACATATGAGCCTCACTGGAAGACGGAAGTATGAACACGCCAATGGACTGTTGCAGAAAAATCATTGTGGGGGGTGGGGGCGGGCCAGGTTCTCCATCATGTAAACTGGCTAAACAACTCCATACTATCTCTCACTCTGAGGCCAAGGTATAGGTAAAAATGAGAAGGGCTTCATAGGTACAAACAGAACAATCCCTTCTTTCCCCCAAAATGGATGATTTGACCCACTCAGGTGCAGAGGTTGGAACAAAGCCATACCCCTACCAGTGACCATCCTACAGCAATTTCAGAACCAGAAGGCATCGGAAGAACCAACGAACTCAATGTTAAGGCAACTACAACAGCTGATCATAAAAACCTACTTTTCTAGAAATGAATTTGAGCTGATTTCATTTTTAATGGTTCATCTTCAACATGCCTCTGAGATAAGGTCCTTGAAGAGGATTTCAGGAAGGTGGCATTCACCAAAGCAATCTTTTCCAGAGGCTGTAACCCTGGGGAGAGGAGAGCCTGATGGGCTAGGTATAAAAGGAAAGGATGAGCTTGCCTATCCATGTTCAATGTCCCTCAACTTCTCCACAGAGTCCTCTCACCCTCCAGAAAGTCAAAAACTGGACTAAGATATTTATGGAGCAAGGGGTTTGGCTTGGGATTAAGGAGCAGGAAACTTGTATGAGAGCCAGCATGGGGAAACTTGTACTGCTGTCTTGGGTCACTAAGACCAAAAGAACTACATTTATTAAAGCTTCAACAACAACTGATGAAATAAAAGATAACAGGGAAAATAGCGATGGAATCCAAAGCAATGAATTTTATCGAGGATTTTGGTAATATCATAAGCTATGAATTCAGATCAAGAATCATTAAAGCCTTACCCCCAAACTCCCATTCCCCTCCCATGAGACAGGATTTCTGCAATAGGGCACTGAGTCCTCAACATAAAATCATAATATGGATATGAAGGCTCTTTTCCAAATGGCTGGGGTTTCCAATCTCTGAGCCAGAAGAGAGGACAATGGGGCCAAAAAGAGTTGGATGGGAGTTGAGATGTCAAATGCCTTTTGTCCTCAAATCCATGGCCTCTTGGGTGATAGAACTATATAAATCCTGAATTTGCATGAACATCATACTAGGAACTCCTGCTTTAAAAATAACCAATATGATGAAAACACTCTATACTCGAACTGCTGGGTAAACGGTGCCACGAGGAATTCTTCAGTCTGCCGTTTGAAAGCCATTTTGGAAGGGAAATGGGTACACGCTACAAATAGTAGAGAAAAGAATAAGAGGAAACAAGGTAAGCAGATCCATGGCCTCTCTCCTAGATCCTGGTCTAGGGAATATTTAGCATCTTCTCTTAAAGACCTGTACAAAAGCTTAATTCAAAATTCCAAGCCGGCTTTTGCACTCTGGGTTCATTCTCCAACACACTAAAAAAATAGAAATCCAAAATAAACTATTTCTTGGTTGCTAGGAAACACCTGCTTATAAAGGTTACATCTCAACTCAAATTTTTTAAAAAATAGTTTTAATGTTTGTTTATTTTTGAGAGGGCAGAGATGGGGGACAGAGGACCTGAAGTGGCCTCTGTGCTGACAGCAGAGAGCTCTATGCAGGGCTCGAACTCAGGAACCTCAAGATCATGACCTGACCCAAGGCTGGATGCCTAGCTGACTGAGCCACTCAGGTGCCCCACAAGCAAATCTTGTGATCACAACCTGAGTGTACCTGCATGTCAGAGATCTTGCTCTTACCAAACTGTGTAAGTTCTCACTCGGTACTTCCCAAGCTGTCCAACCCGGAGCAAACGGGGATCCAAAGCTAGCAGTAGGGTCCTATCCCCTAGGATCTCCTGCACACCACCTGGTCATTACCTAGATGCTGAGTGGGTCAGTGCCCTGACCTGCTGGCCAGACGCCCTCTCCATCCCCAATGGCACTGGTCATGCCCCCAGGCTTCTACCCTGGGAACCCGCCTAATAAGCAGCAGCAGGGGGTGGGGGTGGGGCTGGAGAGACCAATGAGGACCCAGCCCAGGCCACGCTTCCTCTGCAGAAGAGAATAGATGTTTTCATCTGGAGAAGGAGAGAGAACAATTTTGTTCCTGACCCAGCTAATTAGAATACCCTCAATTGGGATCCCAATGTATTTAATTAAATTCACTGTAATATATGAAGAATCCACCAAGGCACAAATCCCAGGGGAACACTCAATAAAGCAGCTGCCCCCGTTCAGAATTTTTGCTCTTCTCGCCAGGAAGGGAATTTTTCTCCCATGCAAATCCTCAACTCTGCAACCCTCTCCCCCTCTATCACAGGGCCCTCCCATCCTTGGGGAGGGGGACCTAGCATTTGCTTTACTTTTTTTTGCTTTTACTTTTTCTTGAATCTGCATTCAAGATTCTTAACTGCTTACCTCGATCAGGTCAAGTGTAGAGTTTATTTATAATTTTAAAGTTTAGTTATTTATTTTGAGAAAGAAAGCAGGGGAGGGGCAGAGAAGGAGAGAGGGAGAGAGAATCCTCCCTCACAGCAAAGAGCCCAACGCGGGGCTCAAACCCACAAGCTGTGAGATCATGACAGGAGCCAAAACCAAGAGTTAGATGCTCAACTGACTGAGCCACCCAGGCGCCCCAGGTCAGGCATAAAGTTTAAAAAAGAAAACAAAACAACTTCAGCTGTGGCTAGTAGGCTGTCAGTCACACACATTACACATGGACCCAAAGAAAACCAGCTGCTAAGCCCACTGGACACGATTTGGTTCTGAATCGCTTCTAAGTGTCGACAACACATTATACGCTATGCTAACACACACACACACACACACACACACACACACACACACACACACACACAGAACGCGCCCTACCCCAGGGTCTTAACCTGCAGATGATTAAGACCACGACAGTGGTGACTTGGAGGACATGTCAAGAGGGATATGAGAAGGGTATCCCTTTGGCTTGAATATCATCATGAGAATATGCCCGCTGGAACACTGAAAATCACTGGCTTACTCAAGAAAAACTGTCACCTATCCACAAACTAATAATGATGAAGAAGCATGACCAACTAATAAATCAAGAAACCAAGATCAACTTAGCTGAAGAATAGTGACAACTGAGGTCTACCCAAACTCACTCGGGCCAGTGACCTATAACCTTCAACCTGCCCTAAGGGTTTCCTTGATTTTTCTCAAGGTCACTGGCTGGCTTAAAAAGTGGGTTATATGAACTTCTTCCAAAGAAAGAAACTTCCATACTTGGCAGTAGGAGTTACTTTCTGAACGCTCAAGGAAGTATAGTGACCTCTAAGAAGTACCCAGTTTGACTCATAAATGGACGTAGAAGAAGAGCCCAACAATCTCCAACTTCTCTGAGTTAAAACAGGGCAGGAGGTACGGCTATGCGCACTGAGAGCCGTTGGTAACATGGCTTACACACGCTGGCGGTCAGTACTCTATGCTGTGAAGACAAGGGGGTGCGGGCTCACTCGCATTGCTCAGGGACCGTGTCCTGAACCTCTTTCTTCTGATCTTTTAAAATGCTCATCCAGGGGCGCCTGGGTGGCTCAGTCGGCTAAGCATCCAACTTCGGCTCAGGTCATGATCTCACGGTTTATGAATTCACACCCCGCGTCAGGCTCTGTGCGGACAGCTCAGAGCCTGGAGACTGCTTCAGATTCTGTCTCCCTCTTTCTCTGTCCCTCCCCTGCTCACACTCCTTCTCTCTCAAAAAATAAAATAAACACTAAAAAAATTTTTTAATAAATAAAATGCTCACCCCGCCAAAAATAAAATAAAATATAAAACATAAAATGCTTGTCCCATCTTGGTTTAGCTGTGCCCCGGACACAGAAGCATTGAATGCCCCACGTCTTCCCTTGTGGGTCTAACTTGGGGGGGTGCGTGGCGGCATAGTTCAGAAAGGAAAAGCCATCGCTGCAATCAGAAGCACCTCGATAATGAACCTGGAGCGTAAATCCAAGCGCAAAAGGCAAATTAATAATTAAAAAAGAAGGGCGAGGAAGGAAGCCAGCCCGTGTTACTTTATGGGAGTCTACCCCATTAGTATGTGGTGCGCATTCACCCCGGCCAACAACTGCAAGTCAAAGAGACGAAAAGAGGACTCTTGTTAGAAAATACTTCATCGTGAAAATCAAAAAAGTGTGTTCCTGTAACTTGTTTCCCAGGAAAACTAACCAACTTCTGTCAGAGAACATTGATTTCTGTGAATCTGAAGGGGCCCTACTCCTTCCTCCTCCCCAGTGATAGAAACTTCTAACATCTGGTTCTTCATGCATGGAATGCAAAATATTGGTCAGGCTTTGGCAAAGCCTCCCCTTTAAAGTAGAAATGGGCAGAGTACCTTCCCACACGCATACACATTCACAAATGAAAACACACAGGACTCTAACGCCGCCTCCTCAGGGGGACTCCGCCTGTGACTGCAAACACACGCCCTTCGCTCTCCCACGTACACAGTGCGCCTCTATTCCCTGAGCAAGTGAAAACTCTGCGACGGACGAGGCAAAGCAGCTCCCAGGCGTCCCTCTGGGCAAACAGGCTGGCCTGGGGGAGGCCACACAGCGCCCGCAGAGCAGGGAGAATCCCAGCGGCGGGCACGCAGAGCGAAGCCCGAGACACCTGCTGAGGAACATGGCGAGTCACTAGGCAGGGCGGACGGAAGGGCCTCGGGAGGGCCAACTACTAACCACAGCGTGCCGGGCCAGGGGCTCCAGTTTTCCCCTCCGGCCAGGAACTACAAAGTCATCAGCACTGCCAGTGAGAAGGAACAGGAAGACGAGAGTCAGTTTACTGAGTCCCCACATACAAGTGGGCGTTGTACCCATTCACAGCATTTATCACTGAGCAAACACCCCCAGACACTTTTCACCTTATAAGTGAAGGTGGGTAGCATTTGGCTCCTGTGCGTGGACAAACCCAAAACTCAGGCAGGTCATGGGACTCCCTCTGAGGTCTCAGAGAGTATGGAAGAAACAGGACTGGAACCTGGGGCTTGATGCCAAGTCCACAGCCATCCAGTTACTCGGCACTGACCCCAGGGGTCATTCTGCAACAGCAGATTCCCCATATCCAGATATTTGCCTTAAATGCCTAAAAAATAAATTGTTGCAGGTGTAACACAACCGGGAATAGAGGCGGTTAATTTTTAAATCAGTGGTTGTGTTACAGTTTCAAACTTTATGTCACATTCTTAGGAAGGCTTCCAGAAGGTCAACCTAAATATATACGTATTTTCTGTTTCATGTTGGCTTTTCACCCACTCATGCCCTCATCCTTGGCACATGCTAATTTAGTCCTATTTCACTGTAGGAGCCCTGCAGATACCATAAGATACAAGCCCCAACCATCATTTATAAGAGCAAGTGAAAGGAAGTAAAAATGTTCCCTTAGATCAATCCATTTACGTTACTCTGACCTATTTTCTGGTTTCTAGGCCAGACTCCTTGTGCCCTGGACAAGCCATGAGTGTTCGTTCTCGGTATTTGAGCTCCAGAGCTGAAGGGGAGACTTCTCATGCCCGTGTTGTTTCCCGTACCGGAATGACATCTCCTGGTTCCCAGTCTCAATATGAGCATTTCCTTGAGAGACATACAGTACATCCTGGAAGGAAACTAACAAGAAATCCAAAATACGGTCTCTTGCAGAATGCATACACCTTCACATAACAGAAATCATTTCTCTCTGTTGGGAAAACTCCAGAAAGGAGAGGAAGCTTATCAGGTATGTAGGGGTTTTCCCAAAGGAAGGGGCCCATTGGAGCATCAGGTCACAAGCCAAATGAGGGAGAGTTTCCATGAAGGTCAAAGAAACGTCTACACACAGAGCTCGGAAGCTTGAAAGGGGTATGTGCTGGGTGAAACCACAAGGTGGGTCCCCCAAGGCTAACATCAAACTGACCACTCTCCAGAATCAACCAAAGGCTTTTTGGACCTGCAGATCAGCCCTTCACTAGGATAACATACTGGTGACATATGTTACCCGCTCATCAAGCTGCATTTCTTCTCTACGCGACTTTCCAGTTCTTGCCGTTGCCAACTCCCAAGTAAAAATAAACACCGCCATCTACTCCAGCATGTCTTCCTTCAACTCCACACCAAAATGTCGCCAATAATGGTTGTTTAAGGTGCACCATGGGTTAAGATACACTGATGGGAAACCCTAACTCTGTACTACCTCGGGCAAGTTATATACACTGCTGGGTCTCCCACATGCAACGAGGCGACCATAACAGAGCCTCTGCAGAGCACTGTTGGGAGACGTCGATGGGATAATACACACAGAGTGCTTAATAGAGCACCTGAAGCAGGACAAGCCTTTGTGATATGGCTATTACTATTACTATCATTGTTTCTCAAATTAGTTAAGGTTTGGGATTAGAAATCAAAATAAACATCTACTGAATTTACCTATTTGGTATTTCCCTTCTTGCAACCAACCTCGCCTTCCCCACTCCCTGGGACCTCCCCTCCAGCACCCTCAGCCCCAAAGAGGAATCCCTGGGTGACCGTAAAGAAACTGTGGTCTACAGAAACTGTAACATGGAGGGGATAATGAACACACACAGGACCAACTTCTTCCTTGTAAGAGGTGCTTAATTTTTAGTCACTTGCCCAAAGTCATGCTGCTGGTGCAGCCACGGCCAGGATCCACACCCCAAGCCCATGTCCCTGCCCCAGAACCAGATCTGTATTACTGGGTCTCTCTCCCTGTGGCAGTGCCAATATATGGAAAATCAAGAACCGTGTTCTTTATCGTGTCTACCAGCACCCCAGGTGAAGACCAGGTGAAGGGCGGAGAGCTCAGCGGAAATGGCTGCCAGGCACCTCCCTGATCCCCTAGATCCGCTCTGAAGGATTTGCTTATTTCTGCCTCCAGTCCCGTGACAGTCAACATGGCAGAAAAAACATGTGCCCGGTGGTCAGAACAGGTGCGTTACTTCATCTGTAAAATAAAGATGTTTATACTTGCCCGTCTTCCTCGGGGGGCAATTTTCAAAACCACGTGAGAAAACAAATATGAAAATCCTTTGGAGGATGTGAAGGACTACCCAAGTATTTGGCACAGCCATCATCTCTCTACCCTGAACCGGGATTTTGCTTCCTCACTCTTGACTGGCAGGTGCAACACCATGGGCTTGGTCGTTACTGATCAGGTGGTGTTCTAGCTCGCTGGTTCGCTAACCAGAGCGTGCACCAGGAACACCCGAGGGCATGTTATGCCTGAATGGTTGGGTCCACCCCAGGGGTTTCTGATTCAGCAGGCCTGGGGTGGGGACCAAAAGT
>PJEM01003122.1:0-57378 GCA_004023845.1 Helogale parvula | reverse complement strand
CACTAGATAAATCATGGGATGCCGACACACAAGAAGTCCCCTCTTTAATGAACAAGTCACACGGAAGCAGCTGCCTGCTACCGGTCTGCTCTAGATACCGCATAAAAGTAGGAGCCGGCCCTATTCATCTCTCTCCCCGCTTCTGCACCTGCACTGTAAAATTTCCTAGGGCTGTCGCTGAAAGCGTGACTCTTGACAGGGAGGCATGAGGCATCACTTTTTCCTCGTAAGTTCCGCATCCTGCTGAGTGCACCTGTCCAGATGTCTTGCTGGAATGGAGCCCACGAAAGAATTTCAAGCAAATACAAGACAAAATAAAATGTCTTTAAAATGCCTCCCATGCTCTTGAACTTTCTGGCTGCTGAGAGCAAGAATTTGGCACTCAAACCTGGAGGCTTCTCTTAAGCTCCCATGATTTGCTGACAAATACCCTCATCACCTTCATTATGAGAGGTGACGACAGGCAGCCAGGGTGACATGGACCCGGGGGTGGGGGTGGGGGGCAGTGAGCACACACAGGGCTGACTTCTCCCTTGTAAGATGTGCTTCATTTAAAAAAAATTATGTTTATTTTTGAGAGAGAGATAGAACATGAGCAAAGAAGGGGCAGAAAGACAGGGAGACACAGAATCCGAAGCAGGCTCCAGGCTCCCAGCTGTCAGCACAGAGCTGATGCAGGGCTCGAACTCTCAATGGTAAGATCATGACCTGAGCTGCAATCAGACCCTTAACTGAGTGAGCCACCCAGGAGCCCTGAGGTGCTTCATTTTTATTTTATTCTTCCCTTGAAAGAGAAAATGGGAAGGTGACAAGGCAGGAGATACAAGTTCCCTCTGAGCGAACGCCTCTGATACCAGTCACTGTGACTGCAAAGGCACCTGATCCTTTCTCCTTAAATTCCATGGATTTTGCGGGAAGTCGAAGAACATGGTGACACTTGGGGGGGGGGGGGCAAGAGACAAGCGAGTGAGAGGAGAAAGAAGTTTCTCTGGAAAGGAGATTGGCGTCTGAGCCGAGAGGCCAGAAGATGGCCGGCCGCAGAGGGCATGGCCACGCACGAGAGGGGATATAGTTTTGCGAACAATGACACGGCTACTTTCGCTGCCCTGCTTTTGGGTTCCCCCCATAAATAACCCAAACACCCAGCGCACCAGGTTTTGCTCTCCCTCCCCCCCACCCGGTAGGTCTCATTAAAAGCCGATATTGTTCAGCCTCAAGATGGAGAGCTCAGCATGGATTTTACTGAACGTTAAA
This sequence comes from Helogale parvula, assembly GCA_004023845.1. Classification (NCBI taxonomy): domain Eukaryota; kingdom Metazoa; phylum Chordata; class Mammalia; order Carnivora; family Herpestidae; genus Helogale; species Helogale parvula. Next base: position 56,124 of record PJEM01003122.1, on the reverse strand, counting down.
TCAACCAGCAAGCGTAGCCAGCAAACTCTGTGGCACTTTAACTTTAAATAATGCAATAATTATTGAATTTCCTTTTTATAACTGAAGTGCTGGAATGTAAACAATGGGGCCGTAATTGCAGGAAGGGGGGATCAATAGAGGCAATCGTTTTTCAGCCATGTTAATTGTAAATACAATTGCTCCAAGATGTCAGCCTTGTTCTTCTTGCTCCCAGAATCATCCTAACGGATGACAGAGTCCAACTTTCCCATTACAGCTGTTCGTTCCTTTAAGAGGTTCTCAATCAGGTCTGATCAATCTGTCAAGATAATGCATGGAGTAAGTAAGACTCTCCCAAACACACACTCCCAATCAATAGCCCGGACCAGCTTAATGAGGTGGGGCTAAGGCCCAGAGGGAGGTAACCGCCCCCAGCTTGCGCCTAGGTTTGGCAGGCCGGCTTCCTCGCAGGGCCCTGATAAACAGATCAGCCCTTAATGAGGACATTAGTTATGCATGCTTCAGCAAGCAGCAAGACATCCGTCCCTTGGGACAGACGGACAGAAAACAAAATAGATTAACAGAAAACAATATGGTGCCAAATTAGGTCTAACTGAAGACTTTTCCCTCCTTCTTCTGCTTTCCTTAATTGTCCAGCAGAGTGGAGGACACCAATTAATCATCCAATAGGCATGAGCTCAAAGATTGGGAGTACCATTGGGCTGCAGGACCTCCGGGTTTCTGCTAGCCTCCTTTGGTTACCACTCAGTATGAGTGCCCTCATCTCAACACTATTTCCAGATCACAAGGGGAGCCCCTCCCAGAAAGGTCCCCACACCAATCAGCAGGAGAGAATGAAGACATGGCTGAAGTCTGACAGCCATACTGGAAGGGCCAAGAACTGACTATGGACGAGAACAAAGCTGCTACTCCTCACGGCTGACATTTGTTTCTGAGATCAGGTCTTGGTCTTGAGAACGGTTACCTGCACACAGAAGAAGAGGTGCAAAGTCAAGAGTCCGGAATCCCATTTCACGTGACCCAGCACCCTCTGCAAACCACACCTGCATTGAGGGATTCTGGGTTCTCAGAAGGATCATCTACAGGGCTTCACCGGGAGGCTGAAGAGCTGGCTTCGCTCCCTGAAGCCCCTGTGCAGTGTTGCACCTGCTCGGCTGACTGGTTGGGAGGAGCCTCAGTGGAAGTCTGAGAGAAGACCATGCTAATGGAGGGTCTCGCCCAGAATATAGGAGGTCCTTCTCCCAGAGGCCGGGTTTCCCAAAACCCAGAGGTTCTCAAAGTTTGGCTCCCGGACCAACAGCATCAGCACCCCCTGGAAACCCCTTCAGACCTCGTCCAGGTCTCCAGGGGTCTGGCCCGGCAATGCGAGTTTTAATCAGCTCTCCAGATGATTTCCCATTGAAGGGTTGCTGTCTTAGAGGGGAGGTTATGTACAGTAGCTTCGAGCAGGGATGATATGAAAACAGTGTTTCTGGTCCTTCCTAAATCAGAAACAGTTCCATGTCTAAGATGTATCTAGAAACCCGTATTTTCCCTGAGGTTTGGATCAGAGTCCACCACCTACCTGTTTCAAAACACAAACCCTCCGGAAGCAACGACACCAAAGGAATGAGGCCCATGAGAGAAGTCCATTTAATTAGTGGGGAAAGATCACATTGGGCCATACCACTGAACTGCAGAAAGTCAACAGTCTCATTATAGGACTGAAGTAAAATGAGGATAACCGGGTCTCTGTAAAGATGTCAGGATGAGCAGAATATAAGAAAACAAATATACAGTCAGGAAGATCAGATCCCTCTTTGTGCAAAGGCCCAGCTCACAGGCCACTCCCTCTCCAGAGCCTTCCCTAACACCCAACTGTACCTCTCTCCCCCACTCTGGGCCCCAAAGGCCACCGGGAGCAACCTCCATGCCGGACTCATGGTGCTGGGCTACAAAGCACCACCTGCCTCTGCTGCCCTGCGAACAGCAAGTCACAGGCCAGGAGACCAAGCTGCACCCTTCTGTCTCAGCACAGCTCCTGACCCACAGGAGGCTCCTAAAAGTGGATGGCTGACAGTCTGCGCCAACAAGGAAAGCCTCTAATGCTTCACTGTTATTCTTGGTCTTTAGCTTGCCAACCTCTAATCTAGACCAGACTCCCTCCCTCCCCTCAGCGTTCAACCCTCCACTCCACTTCACACTTGACATAAAACCAGCCTCCTGGCACTTTCCACCTCACCTACCAACCCTGCTCTTTCTGGTCTTGGTGGCCCCTACCTGGCCGTCCTCCCCCATCACACCCGAGCTCGCACTCTCCTCTCCACGCCTCTGGGGTCCTGTGGCAGGAGGCAGGCCTCACCTATGGGCACCACTATCTGGCACAGCCTTCACTTGGCCTCCACATGGGCTCTACATTCCTTGATGACCGACACAGGAGGCTGGGACTGAGAATAAACATGTTTATTCTACTAACTACTGCTTGGTTGGGTAAGATTCTATGGCGGGATATCATTACTGTAAGTGGCTGTATCGGTGACTTCTGTTCTCAGCCTATGAATCGCAGAAGCCCTTCTCCTTCTCCACTGTGAATCCACCAAAACGTCGCCCAGCCAGAGAACAACTTAGCTGGTCATCATCAATGTATCCTTCCGTTTCTGCCTACATATTTATAGAGCTTTAATATCGCTACGCTCTTTCATGAGCACTCGTTCCTATTCAACGGACAAATACTGCAAGAGTTCGATGTGTTGAGAAACATCTAGAAGAAGATCACAGAGGACAGTGACAGAGAGCAAACTCCAACAGATGCCTCCCAGCGGGAAGGGACTCAAGCCATCAGGACTCCACCGACGAGTTGGCAGTGTCCACCACACCTTTACAGACAAAAACAATTTAGTGCATATTTTAGTTCTAAACATATAGGCTCTCCAAGAGCCAGGGGAGACTTGTGACCATACATAGACACCAGTGAGGCGATGGCTCAGTAGGTACTCCTGTGGCATCTGCTGATCTCCAGGGTGGAAAAGTCAGGATAAAGACCTCCCTCCCTCCTCCCTCTCCCTCTCTCTCTCTCTCTCTCTCACACACGCACACACACGCACACACACACACACACACACACACAAATATGCACACACACTTATCTTTCTTTTCTTCCCAAACTTTCCATCTTCTTCCACAACTGGCAGCTGCTAAGAGTGGCTGTGGCCTGGACCCTCGATTCCTGTCACTCCCTAAGAGCTGATTACATCTACTTTCATGTATTTGCAAATTCTGAGACCCGCAAAGAAGAGAACGTTCTACACCTGGGCTTAGGTGGGCTGCTTTCCCTTCCAGCTTACGCGCCAACTCCAGGCTGCCCCGCCTGCTCGCTGGCCCCAGACCCTCCCCAGAGGTGCCAAGCCACGTGGTGCAGTGACATCACCTCCCGTCTCTGCTTGCAGTTCCCAACAGAACATGGCTGTGAGGCTAGTCAGTGAGATTTTTTCCCCGAGCTTATTTTATTTAAATGGTAAAAAGGGAGGGGATTTTTCGTGGATTTTGGGGGTTTTGTTTTGTTTTGTTTTTTACCCCCGTCTACACTGACCAAATCATCCTCTCCTCTCGGTCTACAAACTCATTTTGTTTGAGAAGGTCCAACCAACAGGGAGGAGATCTGCCAGGGGGCACAGCTTCATTCCAGAATGATGGTCATTGACAAATGCTGCTGGTGAACCACCACAAAAGTCAAACTCCAGAAAACTGCATCTCAAACACTGGCGACTGGCAACTGGAAAGATTTCTTTGAACAAAACGGAAGGCTTCGGAAAAGGCCGGAGGTAAGGTGAGCAAGGAGATTGCTACGACTCCCAGCCCTGGGGCGCTGGGACGCTGCGGGCATGCACTGTGCACAGTAGTAGTTACTGGGTTTCCGGTGCACGGTGACATCTGGACACACACCTGCCAGGGCCCTCTTCCTGGGGACACAAGATTAAGACGAAGCCAACCGCTCGCCCACCAACGCAGCAGCTGGCAGGTGCCGTCTTTGGAATCTCCAATCCAGTAACCTGCTGGGCAGGTATCAACACAAACTACGGATCCTTTCTCAGTGGGCATTTTAAAGGGCTAAGTCTTAAAATACCGATCTCTCAATGACCTCTCCAGATTGCATCATGAGGACCTGAAGCCAAAGGAACCGTCAGTCAGTCCCAGTTTGGGGGAAAACCTGTTATTTTTATGGTCTTTAACAATCTTTCTTTCAGCTTTGGATTCATTCATTCCCCATCCATCTGTCCCTATTTCTGTTTCTTGTTTCCTCACATAGCAATGACGAGATGATTAATCTCTGAATGTTATTTTTTTTAATGTTTATTTATTTATTTATTTATTTTGAGAGAAAGGGCGAGAGGGGAGGGGCAGAGGGAGAGAGACAGACAGAGAATCCCAAGCAGGCTCTGCACTGTCCGCACAGATGTGGGGCTCGAACTCACTGATGCTGAAATCATGCCCTGAGCCAAGAACCCTTAACTGAGCCACCCAGGCACGCCATGAACATTATTTTCACCATTCTCTGTACATAAGAAAAATCATCTACTAAAATGGTTTTCACCCACCACTCCCCTGGTCTCCTCGGTCCCTCGGGTCGCGCTCTCTCGCGTGCTCTCTCTCTCAATCTCTCTCTCTCTCTCTCTGGTGTGTGTGGGGGCATGGGGGGAGTCGGTTTAATACCATTCTATCCTGTACCTACTTCCATTCCAGCTCAGCCACATTCTACTCCCCTTTCTAAGCACCCCATCTCCCATCCTATTTCTGTCTCCAGGACTTCTTTCTCTGAACTCAAGAGACTTCATCTCTCAGCCTATCTTTTCCTAATGACACCTTAGGTGCTGGCTACCAGCATTACGTAGGGGGCATGTTCTCCAGGGTGACCAGAAGGTTCCTGAAGACAGAGATTATGTGTCCTCCTACTGGACACACAAAAGTCAGGTTATTCTGTATCAAGAACACGGGCTTAGATCAGGAGCCACGCAGAAGAGAGGGGCTGTGACACAAAGTCTCTCCTTAACTGTGAATACCACCACCTCACAATGAAGGACCATGAGACTCCATCCAGTGAGACAATAGGTATGAATGTACTTCCTAAATGGCCATGCAAAAAATTTTTTTCTAAATTTTTAAAAATCTTTGTTTATCTTTGAGCGGGAGAGGGAGGGGGAGAGTGAGCGAGCAGAAGAGGGGCAGAGAGAGAGGGAGACACAGAATCTGAAGCAGGCTCCAGGCTCTGAACTGACAGCACAGAGCCTGAGGCAGGGCTTGAACTCACCGACAGTGAGATCATGACCTGAGCCAAAGTCAGAAGCTTACTGACTGAGCCACTCAGGCACCTTCCCCCCAAAAATTTAAGTAGTCAAGTGATGGGAATTGGTTGGAAAGAGCACTGGAAGACTCAGAAAACCTTCCCCACCATCTGATTTCATTGGGGTCCTCAGTCTACACAAAGATGAATTAATTCCCTGACGGCCTCTTCACTTACCTTGCTAATGAAATCAGGGGCTTTTCAGGGGCAGAACCTGTCAGGAGGACTGGCTTGCCTCTGGGCGTGAGGACTACCGGTGCCAGCCGCATTCCCCAGCGCCAACATGACTCATGAGATGACACAAATTGCCAGTGGGCTTTGTTATTATGTGACCTTCAACAAGTCACCCTCCTTTCCTGCTTCAGTGATAAAAATCTGGATGGCAATACTAAGAACCTCCTCCGTGGCATTATCGTGAGGAATGACGATGGCGCACAGCTCATAATGACCAGGAAGCACTTTGTCTTTGTAGAGAGCTATATTACTTAACATTTAGAATAATACCCACTGTTTCAGGTTGAGAAAGCATTCAGATTTTAGCCTAACTGGAGGCTGAACATATCCGCTAATGAGCAGTGTCCTTCCCATAGAAACGTTGAAAGCTACTCAGTCTACTGAATAAAATGACTAGCAGTACATTAGCGAGAAGCTGATGCAGGTTTAGTTACCATGAAACCAGGGTCACTGCATTCAACATCTAATAAGCAAATTCTTAAGATCACAGAAATAAACCAGGGCTGACCAAGCCAACAGTAATTGTATTTGTATAAAATGATTTCTTGATCCATAGTTTCCCTGAATCCAGAAAAATACAATCTCTTAAAAGACCTGTTTCTATCATCTAGACCAGGAGTCTGTTAAGTATCAGGATGGTAACTATTTTAGGCCTTGAAGGGCCATACAGCCTCTGTTGCAACTACTGAACTCTGCTATCACTGCACAAAAGTGGTGCTGGGCAACAGTTAAAATAATACGCATAGCGGTGTTCCAATAAAACTTTATATAAAAACCAGGGACTAGTTGGATTTCCCACCCCCTGACCAGGATGTACTGACTCCTGATGAAAAACCTCATGCAAGGGGCGCCTGGGTGGCTCAGTCAGTTAAGCCTCCGACTTCAGCTCAGGTCAGATCTCACGTTCCTGGGTTCGAGCCCCGCGTCAGGCTCTGTGCTGACAGCTGGCTCAGAGCCTGGAGCCTGCTTCTGGTTCTGTGTCTCCTTCTCTCTCTGCCCCTCCCCCTCTCATGCTCTCTCTCTGTATCAAAAATACATAAAACATTTAAAATAAATTATTAAAAAAACTTGTGTAAAATTTACTCATTTGCAGTATCTGTGAAGAGAGGAGAGAAAACACACACACACACACACACACACACACACTTCGTTGAGCAAAGTAACTTCCTTCCAACCTGTCAAAACAGAGCAAGAGCAAGGCTTGCAAACTTGGTATCAAAATAAGCAGCTTCAAAGTGAAGGTCAACAGTAACTCAAGTACCATTTAACTGGGAATTATGAAATGACTCCAGAACAATTAGACTTCACCCCTCTTTTCATGCTTTCAAACGTAAGAACTTGCGTGTAAGCGTGTTCTCTACCCACGGCACTCCTTCTCCAATACTGCATCTCATCCTATAAACACCGTGAAGAATGCCACCTGAGTAAGTTAGGGTTATACATTTATCCAGAACCAAACAATACCTGTAACTGAGTCAACTTTTAACTAATCTGATGATGGAGTTACTAACAACAACAAAAGAGTAAGCTGCTTCTATGCCTTCCAGTAGCTGAAAATAATGCAGGATTGACGATCAAGGGAGCAAAAACGAAAAAGGGAAAAATTACATCGCTCTCATCCCTGCGTACCTTCCTACACATCCTCTTAATTTCTGAGCATCTCTGGAAAGAAGAATGCTAACAATGATCTCGGCATCCAACAAGGAGTGGTCACGATCTTGGGATTTAGGAAAAGAAAGTACCTGAATGTTTTCTCAATAACCTCATCTCCACATATCTAGCCCCACATACATTTCAAAGGGTTTGGCCTTCATTAGTTCAAATGATTCTCACAACTGCCTTGTGAAATTATGCGGAGACAGAAGCCTTTCTTGGCTGTCTAGTGGACAGAGGAGTTAAGTCCCAGCCGGCAAAGGGCGGTAGCTGGGGGCGCCTGCAGGTATGAATCACAAAACTCCGAGAGTTTTACAAGATTCTTCATTAACAGTTAACACTGAATTTTCAGGGCGCCTGGGCGGCTCAGTCTGTGAAACATCTACCTTCGGCTCAGGTCACGATCTCATGGTTTGTGAGATCAAGACCTGCATCGAGCTCTGTGCTGACAGCTCAGAGTCTGGAGCCTGTTTCAGATTCTATGTTCCCCTTTCTCCCTGCCCCTCCCCTGCTCACGTCCTATCTCTCTCTGTCTCTCAAAAATAAATAACGATTAAAAAGTTTTTTTAAATAAAACCTGTGAATTTCCCACACAACTAAGATTTAAGAAGGGAAGGGGAAGGGAAAATGGAAGGGAGGGAGGGGAGGAAGGAGGATCTGGCCGGCCGGCTGCACACTCCCGCAGCTCGACAACCCCTAGCTGAGTCCCAGCCGGCACAGACGCCCATCTACGGCACGTGCGTCGCCCCTATAGGCGCCTGGGCTGTGCCATGTGTGCCAGACAGTGTGGCTTGTGAGCGAAGGCCATGGAAGTTGGTCCCAGGCCTTCGAGTCCTGCTTTAGTGTTGGTCCCACCATACTGTGCCACCCTATGAATAAGCCAGCACAAAGACCCTCCTGAAACACGGTGCCCGCTGAGCAGAGCCACAGAGCACGATGCCACAGAGTACGAGGCGAGAGCTGGGCTGCACCAGGCTCGCATGGTAAGCGACTTCAGAATGACTGTGGCTTCGTAAAGGAAGCCAACTTAATTCTGCCAAGGAGTTAATATTTGCTAATTGGTAGAAAAAGGTAAAATTAATGAGGACATTAACATAGCTATTTAAAAACAGCTCTATGTTTCTCCCATTGTAACACATGGAACTATCAGGAAGTAATTGAGGGAAAAGGACACTGTCAATTCTCAATTATCTGCATGAATGAAGCGCTCAGTGACACGGATAATCCAAGTCATTTACATTTGGATTTAGAAAGTAACATCTTTTTCCTTCGGAAAACTTACCTTCCTAATTACAGCTTGCTGAATGTGAGGGTGAAATCAGTTTACCTTCTGTGCCAAAGCAGAAGCTGCTGGGGAGGGTACAGAAACCACCAGGGGCTTCAGACCTGCCACAGATAACTCAAGGCAAAGAAAAAGGTCACCCACAGTGGTTGTCTAACGTGGTGGCCATTAGCCACATGGGACTATCTACACTTAAATTAAGTGAGAAGTTCCATTCCTCCACATGCCGTATTTCAAGTGCTCCATAACCTCACGTGACTAGCCGCTAGTGGACAGCAGAGACACAGAACATCTCCATCATCACAGAAAGTTCTAGTGGACAGCAGTGCTTCTCCGTCCATGGTGACCTCTAGTTCTCTGGATTAAGCGGAAAGCTGTGTGAGGGGCCGGGAGCAGGACAATGCAGGGGATGATACACTGCCACCTTTTCTAGAAACAAAAGGGAATTGGAACACCTGACTCGCTCAGCTAGTTTAATTTCAAGCCCTGCAATGTAGACCCTGTCTAGGGAATAGCACAAAAAATACGCATTCCATTCTAAGTAAAATGAAGGTTTTTAATTAACAAGGCGGAAAACAAGTGGATAAAAGACAAGGCAAGAAAGCCTGATTCTAAGCAAACATTTGCCACTGGTACCGGCACCTCGTGTGGCCACACAGCCTGGATGCCCGCCACAGGTAAACAAGGGGGGGAAGGCACCTCCCCTCGAGGGGCCCACTCCACAGGGGGCCGCGGTGGTGCCACTGGGAGCGGTGTCAGGTCCAGTGGCACTTCACATCCTCATTAATTATCTTGAAAGGAGAGGGTTAGTAAACAGCAAGTTAATTAAATTCTCAGATGATGCTAATTTGGGAGGCTTTAGAAAGACTGGCAAGGGCAGAGGCAATATAAATGGGACCTGGATGGGCTAGAAGAAGGAATGGAAAATAAAATTAAGCACTGGCTCAACAAACACTGCTTGAAGTAAGTCTTATGGAAGAGCCAAAATACGTCCGAAAAGGAATTTATGTGGAAAATAGTTGTGCTAAAATGAAAAGCTTTGCAACGTCTGAGGCATATAATCAGAAGAGGAGCAAAAAAAAAAAAAGGCTCTTTAAGATTTGTAATAAGAGTGTTTGTGTGCACTTAGAAAAAGGCCTGGAAGGAAGGAACACCACCCAGTAAGAGTCACTGCCCTTCGGAGGCGTGGTCACAAGGGGACATGGGGGTGGGGTTTCTACTATTTTCTTCATGTTCTTTTTACACCGATGAAACATCCTTCAAACTAGCAAGCACTGTGAGGTTTTTAGCTGTTTGGTTTTTTAGGCTTTCTGGTTTGAAATAATTTTAGACGTACAGAAGAGGGGCAAAGAGCTCCGTGTGCCCTCCACGCAGCTTCCCTACTAGTTAACACCCTGCAACTTACCACCCGGCACACCCGGCCCAACCAAACACTGACGCTGGCACAATACTATCATTAGAGAACAAACTTGATTCAGATCCCACCCATCCGTCCATTCACGGCCCTGTTCCGTTCCAGGATCCAGACCAGGATCCCATACTGCATGTAGCGCTCCTCCAATATCTGACCACCCCTCCACCTGCTGTGACCTGGACACTTCCAAAGAGCTCTGGTCAGGTATCTATAAAAGCACCACACAGTCGGGGTTTGTCCGATGTTTTCATAGGATTACAGTGAGGTTCTCGATCTTCTGGGAAGTACCCTTCCCAATGCATTATCTCAGGCGTACGTGACATTGGCCGGACTTAGCACTTATCACAAGTGACTGTCCATCACTTAGTGAAGAAGGGCCCCTTCCTGCCAGGCCCCCCCCACTGGCAAGCCACCCGTACTCCCATTCCATGCTGTAATCACGAGAAGTGATTCACTAAGTCCACCCCACGCTCAAGAGGAAGGGAATGACGTTCCATTTCTGGTCACTATGCCGTTAATATCTTATCGCAGAGACAAGTTTTTCCATGCAAAACGAAGTATCTGGTGAAAATGTCTATCTACAAAGTCCTGAGAGTTGCTGTTGTTGTTTTGAAAGGGTGGATTCTCCACCACACAGATGAATAAATGCCCACAGCTGCCGAGTCCCTGCTCTACACACCAGGCAGTTCCACATCCTACACATCCGCACAACCGCCTGATGAAGGGGATGCTGCAACATGACAACAGTCAACTCCAAATCAGGAGGTGAAATCTCTTGTTTGCATTAACACAGTTATTACATGGCAGGGGCAGGATTCAAACTCAGGACTCCTGGCTCTATTGATCACGCTGTCTAGAAAGCTCTGTGCTCTCTTGCTTCACCATACACAATTCAAAAATTTCAAGCTAGTTAAATGGAGCAGGAAGATATAATTGAGAGAGAAGAGTGACGTGGGGCAAGATGTCAAGAACCAAATGGGACAGTGGCCTCTCTGGAGAGAAGCACGCTCATGGGGGCATTCACGGCCAAACGGTCAACAAAACCGACACGGCCCAAGGGGGTTTCCAACAGAAGGCAACTGTCCTCCACCTTAACAGCACAGCAAGGAATACAGAGCACCTGAACGGGTCAAAGGACCAACAAGTATGCAAGACGCTCCGCATCTAAGGACCACGCTGCTCACGGAGAGCCCAGCCCCTGTCTGCCAGAGACAAGCCGGGAACTGCCTCGTTCTTTCACTTCTCCGACTCTTCTGAGGTTCACTGTGCACAGACAGCAATAAAGTAGAAGGCAGGATTGGAGCAGGTCTGTCTGGCTGTGGAGGAAGAGAGGATGCCAAGACAGAAAGAGACCAATAGCCCAGACAGCGTGGGGAAAGTTGGCCCAAGACCCCAAGATCTATAACATGGGCTTGTTTAATCCCAACTGTTAACGATTTCATATTCTGACATCAAAAAGAAATAAAAAAATGAGTTGCTTCTAGAAACATAACCACGTGTGGAGAAGGGCTGCTGCTTTCTCCCCAAGTACCCGCACTGATCCTAACCATTGTCCTCTGCCACACAGAAAAGGAAAATGATGAAGAAGTGAGCAGGAAGCAATCCATGCTCCCATCCTGGACACCCACCCCACACTCTCTTCTCCAAAATCTGGCATTCGTTTCTCCTCTGTTTAACCCTGCCTTGCTTTGTTCTCTGTTTCAATTGCAAAAGTTTGCCTTTAAAATGGCCCTAACAAAGCAGCACATCACACAAATTATCCCATCACCACGCTGATCCCACCTGACAGGTGGGCAGAGAGATCATCCATCCAGCATCACAGAAGAGGAGAGAAGCAGGGACTGTCCCTGGCTTTCCTCCTGACACAAGTGTGCCAGGCAACACAGTCAGCCTCCGCTTAAACATATCCACCCGGCTAGATCTTAAGAAACCCAGAACTGCCTCCTCTCAAAACAGGGTCTCGGTGCAAATTTTAAAAGCATTACGCTCATTCTGTTCACTCCAGAGAGCTGTTAGCAGCAGCTGGTGTCTGAGCGCTTCCTACCTGCCAGGCATAGTTTGATCCAAAGACCATTCTAAAAAGAAACAGATTTGGCACCAACCAGTCTAGAGGTAACTCCTTAACCTGGCAAGGTTATTCTCTCTCACGCACTGCTTCCATGATTTACATCACCCAGAAAAAGTAAAACAGGATTCAGGAGGGACACATTTCCTGATTTTTAATGGAGCCAAACCCTGAGAATTATGGCCTAGAACATTGCATATGGCAAAACTCTGAAGTCTTTGAGCAGTTCTCTGTAAGCACCTATGGAAGCAACGAATCACGAGAAGTAAACACAAGTTCACCAAGTACGGAACACGAGACTTCTTTCCTTAACGCTTCCCCTGTTTTTTCCCCCCAAATATTGTCTCTACTGCTATAATTGCTAATTTTGAACTGGTAGATCAGGGGACTACCACAGGGAACCTACTGACATGTGATCTTGTCTCTCATGATATGTTTGTGAAAACCTGTAAATAAGAGGATGTGATTCTAGGATGCTAAGGTGTCTCTGCACTGACCCAAAGGACAGTGATCATGTGTCAAAGTCAATCTGGAGGAAAAGGTCTACAAGGGATCATCTTTACCGACTGGGCTTCTCTTGTCTAACGTTTCTAATGAGATGTGCATAGAGACAGAAGTCATGTCCATCAACACCCAAAAGACAAAAAAACCAGAATAAAGAAACATAAATAAAAACAAAACTCTTAAAAGCCACAGAGAGGAATAGGTAAACTAGAAAACATTTTAAAAGGAGACTGAGGAGAATTATCAGACTTTAACACCAGACAGTGCAAAACTAAAAGAAATAAGACAGTTCTGTATGATCCCGAGTCAGGGCAAATAAATGGAACAAGAGAAAGTCTAGGGCCAGGTCCAAGTACAAATTTAGTGTGTGATATGGTGGCATTTCTAAGCACTGCAAGAAAGGATGGATGGATTGCTTAGTAAATGGGGCTGGGAAGGACAACTAATTGAGACAAAAATAAACATGGAAGAATCCTTGCCTCACGATATATAACAAAATAAACTCCAGATGGATTATGGAGTTTAGTGTCAAAACATTGAACCATAAGAGAACTAAATGGGGATATAAGTGAACCTGATCTTGGCAGCGTACAGGGATTTCTAAGCTTAACAAAAGGGAAGGAAACAGAAATGAAAAGATCTAATGATACAAAAAATTTAAGCTTTGGAATCTCAAAACATACCATCAACAGTAAAAGATAATGATGAAAGATGGAGGCCATGGAACTCTAACAGAGAGCAAATACATGTTTCCTGTCTTTGATATCAAAAGGGCACTTTTAACTTATTTGTTTATATTACGTACTCACTAAAATTTTATTTTTAAGAGTGGGGGAAAAAAATCTGAAGACCAGAGAAGGAAATAAATATTCATCGCGCCTTCCCACAGCGGTGTGCTGAGCGGCTATGAAAAATCACATGGTATCACTAGGGATATCCAAGAAAATCAAACACCGTAAAGTTCTTATATGCCATTTAAAAGATAGGTGCACGCTGTTTCAGGGCATCTGGGTGGCTCTGTCGGTGGGGCATCCAACTTCAGCTCAGGTCTTGATCTCATGGTTCATGAGTTCAAGGCCTGCCTTGTGCTCACTGCTGTCAGTGCAGAGCCTGCCTTGGATCCTCGGTCCCCTTCTCTCTATGCCCCTCTTCCACTCACGCTCGCTTTCAAAAATAAACTTCTTTTTAAAAAAGGCCATTTACAAGATATACACACAGCATCATTTAAATTCTACTAAATAATATCACATCTGTACAGATATGGCTGAAATCACAAATGTTAAAATGTTTAAAATTAAAACCATCTTAGGGGAGTGAGGTTAGGGATGAATCTCTTTCTTAAGTTTCTCTACATTCCCAGAAGTTTTGTTTGTTTGTTTGTTTTACAATGGACAAGAAACACCTTTGAACTCAAAAATAAAAAATAAATTTAAAAATATATAAATATGACAACTTCACGGTTTCATTTCCAGATAAGATACATTTGGAAGGGCAGCCAGCTACTCGAATCAGGGGCATAAGCAGGATGAAGGAAAACAGCCATTTACATTACGTCCTGTCCTCAGGTCCGGGGGGACAAGGAGATCTGCTTGAATTGTCTGTTCTATGAAAACGTAGGCGCAAGCCAGCCCCTCATCATTTCAGAACACAAGTTCCACTGGACCAGCCAGAGGTCTGATTTGGCTGTTTAATGAAAGAATAGAAGCTTAATTATTCAGGGTCTAAATCAAGGAAGGAGAAAGACTCCCTGTAATCAATGAGGTCTCACCATCCCATGAGGAGCACCCCATCCCATAATGAGCATCGTCATCCAGGGGACAGGCAGGTCACAAGCAGGTGACAGGGATGGTAAAGAGTTTGGGAGCCACTTCACACCAACACCTAGAGGCTAGGGATGTGTACTCAATAGAACACACAAGTGCCTGCACAGTAACAGTTAACAAAAAGAGGGGGTGTTGGCGAAATAAACGATGGCACTTTCACACCTGGGTATACTGTGCAGCTGGTAAAAATCATGTGGTATAAAAACATTTAGTGACATCAAAAAAAACACAAATAGCAAAGTTCCAAGAAGCCATTCACAAAACACATACAGTACCATTCACATTCTGTAAAACAGCAATATCGTAAGGAAGATTCTGCTACCCTAGAGGAACAGGAAACAATCGTCTCTACCTTTGCAGAGAAGGAAACAGACAATACGTCAGCAGAGAGCGCCTTTACCAATAAGAAGTACCCCTGGACTCATTTATGAGAAGAAACTAGCAACATTCAGAGAATCTGAAAGGCCATTGCTTAGAAATATTTTTGTAAGATATTCTTTCATCAGGGTCAGTATTTCCTAAGTGCCCTTCAAGGACCAGGTGACTCAGGAATTTGCCAGAAACACAGACCCCTTTTATTTCCCCAGCACAGATGTACAGAATCAATTCCTGGCCAGAACCTCAGAATCTTTACTTTACGGGGTTCACCAGCTGATTCTGATGCACAAACAGATTTGGGAACCCTTGGGAAAATGACACCTTTAATAGACTTTATAAATGTTATTTTTAAAAATTTATTTTTGAGACAGAAAGAGACAGACTTGAGGTGGGGAGGGGCAGAGAGAGAGGAAGACACAGAATCGGAAGCAGGCTCCAGGCTCTGAGCTGTCAGCACGGAGCCCGAGGTGGGGTTCATACCCACGAACCGTGAGATCATGACCTGAGTCAAAGTCGGATGCTTAACTGACTGAGCCATCTAGGCGCCCCCAAGAAATGGTATTTTTTAAGACAATACAGAGAAGAACAAAAAAGTAACAAATCACTAAATTTTATCATTGAGATAAAACATTTTTGGCCAACAACCATCTTGAAACTTCTAACCTACACATACAATATATCTCAATTTGACATAAATGGAATAATCTGTATATGGCACATTTTTATGCTATGTTAAAGCTTTCTTTCCAACTAGAAAGTACGTATGCAACGTCATTTTTAACAGTCGCATAGTAATCCACAGCAAGGACTTGTTATAATGATTTTAACCAGTCCAACTGACAGGTTTACAAACTGGAAGGAAGGGAGGGAGGGAGGATCAGTGCTCTGGTGAAGCACAGTTCAGATCTATCAGCCCCTGGGAGTGTCTCATCAAAGAGCAGGCCCACTTTACATCTGGACAGGCATCGGCAAAAAAAATCACAGTAAGCGCTCTGCTCACCAACAGGACACGTGATTATATTCATGATCAGGAATATAATCCCTGTAAAATGATCCTCTAGAGAGGAAAGGGCCAGTCTGGGTGTAACTTGCAAAGTCCTTTCCCCAAGAGTAAGAGTTCAGCTTTCTCAGGCCATGAAGCAAATCCAACAAAAGTCAGAGGACCCTCCTAGCAGAACACACGAGCGATCTTTTGCCTCTTTAACTCCGGAGCCCGACTGTGAATCAGAGCCCTTGTTCTGCCCCTCCTGCCACAGCCCACCACCGTGCTTGGACAGCAGGAAGGTAACAGGGCAACAGATCCAGAAAGCTTCTGGGAGATGCAGCTATTAGAAACTTGGACAAGTTCTTCATAGAAATGCGACCAGGGTTACTTTCTTCCACAATGCCACGGCCAAAAATTCATCCAGCTTTTCTTTTCTTCAAAAGGCATGAGGCCCTGCTCAGGAAGCAGGAGACACACAGGACAAGTAGTAGAGAAAAGGACAGAGAACTGAAAGGTGTGACCTGACCAAGGCCCTGGGGGAAAAAATTAGAGGGAATCTCATTTTCATCTGGACTGTGGGCCGCCCCCTCCACCGTGCCCTGATAAGGTCACGTGACTGCCAACAGGACAGGCAGCACAGAGCACGGCCGCCGCGTGGTCTCCCCTGGACACTCCATGTGACTCCACGTGCCACTGAACATGCAGAAAAGAGCCAAGGTGTCCTGAGGGAGAGCCCCGGAGCAGAGAGCAAACAGGGAAGGGGTGTGCATTTGGCTCTGCTCTCTTGTTCCTGTGAAGCTTGCCGGTTCCAGGCCCCAGGAAGCTGGCTGGGGCCTTGTCCAGAGCAAGAAGACAGGCCTCTGCCGGTTTCCTAGCAACCCTCGCAGGCACTGTCAGAGGCAAGGCCATCTAGGGAAAATTTCAAACGGCCACATGCACAGATGCAAAACCTAAGTAGGCCTGACTCCCATTTCGGAGCCAGCTCCAAAACCAAGCCGCACCCAAAGGGCATCTGGGGGGTGGGGTTGGGGACTGGCCGTGGAGGTGACTGCACTTCCTTCTCCTCAGCCCTGCAAGCACTTTGCAGAACACAGTCACACCAGGGAGCCCCCGCCCCCACGGGACATGAACGTGTCACCGTCCTTCTGAGAACTCGACCCCAAGCAAGGACACCAAAGTACTGCATCTTAACTTCTCTCTCTGCATGTTCTTCTCTCTGAAGCTACTTCGACAAGCCCGCTCCCACTGCTAACGCCCGTTTCTCAGAGGGTTTGAGCTGCACAGCCTCTCCCAGCTCCTCCAGCAGGCCTTCGAGGCCTTGCTGCCAGCGCAGGCCCACTGTTCCTGTTCTGGACAAACGACCCTCCCTTCGTCCGCTGTCCCGTGTTCCTTCTCTCTCAGCCTGAATCCACCACATCCTATTCCATCCACGATGTCAATGACACCAAGTGGGAGGTGACAACCGAGATGAGAACTTCTCCTCACTCCATGGCACATAGAGGAAAAGAGCCAACATCAAGGTCAGCCTCAGAGTCACAGCAAGGACATCCATCTGATTTGTCACCTTCAACGCAGCGACTAGAGTAAAAATGAGTGCCAGAGAAGCATGAGTGTGGCCGAGCACATTCCGGGCCACTCCAGGCGCTCGCCCGCTACCTGGCTTTGACCTGGCTATGAATCCTACGAGACTCACTTTCAATGACTATGTGCTGTACAGTTTTTAGAACTCCCGCACCTCTATCAGGATACCCAATGCTGTTAACTCTGGGAGACAAACAGGCTCCATTTTGCAGATGATTCAGGGTCTGAGGCTGGTATGCAGCAGATACAGGAACAGAACAGAGTCCTATCCTCTAGCCTCTCTCTCTACTCTGTCCACACCTGGGTCTCTGTAGGGATAAAAAGACTACAAGGACCGACAAAAATAGCAGTATCTAAGACACTCTACCATCTATAAAATTACAGCGAATGTATATACATACACATGTGTATATTTATATATGTGTGTATATGTGTGTATTTATGTATGTGTATATGTCTATCTGGATGTCAAGGAGAAAAGCTATAGATAGACACATGTATCTTTGATACATTAGAACTCTTCATTTATAAAACCAAAATATTACATTAATGGTTTTCCAGGGTATCAATGTCCATGGCCCAATATAGGTCATGACGTGGTCTCCACGGCTGTTTTAGACACAAAACGAGAAGAACCGGCACACCCCAGAATTAAAACTACTTCCACAGCCAGCAACACTGCTTCCCAGGTCCCTGTCCTGACCTCATCAATCTCGAGTCTCTTCTCCTTGGTAGAAGATGAAGTGGAAGCTAATGAAAAAGCTAAGGAAATCAGCACCACTAAGAAAATGCCAATACTCATTCGAAATCAACATAAACAGTGACTGTTTTTATCCTACTTTGAATTGCTTTCGTCCTTCCTGAAGGGCCTCCAGGGCAGGATCACGTCTTTATGCTCTACGTAACGCCTGCCTCACAACGCTGTTACTTATTAAGTGTCAAAATAATAATTATCCCGGATGGAGAATTCACAAGCGGGGCTAGCTCGCACTTGCCCCAGGCATGAAGGTTCAGCCATCAAAATATTCAAAAACAGGCTACTCTTTCTTCTGGTTATTTATTCACTTTCTAGCATCAAGGAGAGGCTCACATTTTCTCTTTAAGAGTTGGTTTCAAAAAATCAAACCTCCTGGAAGCCACATAAAACAATTTTCACTTTGTAGTTCATAACAAAAACTAGAATGACTTTAGATTTGACCGACCTACACTCAACACTCCTTCCCGCCAAACCAACGCGTCTCTTCAGGACAACACCTGGGGAGCAGCGGTGCGGTGGCTTCCTAGGAGAGTTTCCATCACCCCACTCTCCTGTGAGGGTGCCTGCTGAGGACATGGTGGAGGGAAGAAAGTATCAGAGCCCAAAGGGTTCCCAACCACACTCCTCACTCCTGACTTGGCACCATCGCTTACAGGTTTTGACTTAAGTTGCTTTGAGCCAGCCGAGGGGATGTCACTCTGTTCCAGGGTGGCAGCGGGTATTCTCAGGCAGAAAGAGGGTGGGGTGGCACCGATACAGCCGCCTATGGGCTGGGGCTGGGGGTGTAACCACAACGCCAGCCTTAAAAAGCCAGCAGGCTGTTGAATGCCAAGCCCGCACTATTAATTTGCATATGACATTAATTTTGCTGTCAGTGTGTTAATGTGTGATTAATTCTGTCATGGGCTGGAGCAAGGAGAATTAGTTAATTGTCAGAAACCCTTCTCATTCACTCTCTCATTTACTACACCCCCCCCCCACCAACCTCCCTTCAAGTTCCCCCATTTTTCTCTTATTAAATGAATCTCCTGGGTTTTTCTTCCTCGGGGCACTTCTTCTCTCCTATGGGATTTTAATCCCATCTCCTCCTACCCTTTATATAAATCTACTTTCAGGCCCCAGAAGTAAGAACACAGATAGGTCAGGGATGGACGGGGACGGACACACACACACACACACACACACAAGCAAGACCGAACTTCTTCCAGGCAGTCACTGGGGTGCTTTGGGAAGGTCTTACAATAGGGACACACAGGTCCCATTCATATTCATGGTCCACTGCCAAGGCCAGCGATACCTGTAAGCATTGTACAGTCGGCTGTTTGTGTGCTATGCAAATAACTGTGGGGCTGGAACCAGTTGGAATATGGATCTAACACAAAGCCATTGCTGTGCAACAGGAAGGGGTCAATCAGCTGCTCATTTTCCCTTGCTGTCCATCATCTCGCTGACATCTTCCTTCCGAACAAGCCTTGGTGATACAGTTCCGTGTTCACCTTGGCCATGAGTCCTGTGTATTCTTGGCTCTGACAATTATTCCGTAACTGTAGCTAGCTATGCTCACCTTAATTAATAAAGTCCAATGGACAGAATCTCAAAGTCCCTAATTCCATAAAGGGCAAGAGAAGGCTGGCGCCCCCAGAGTGTCAGGAAACTTCAGGGAGTTTTGGCATGTTGCAGGTCAGATTCAATACCCCCAACCATAGCTGCAAAAGTCAAGTACACATGCCTCTGGTCAGGAATGGGTGATCCTGATGATGACATTCATGTGTACTAAAACACGGACCACACCTGGACCCATTTACTCCATTCCCGTGTCTCTCCGTTACCTTTCATTACACACTGAGTTGCTGTTATCTTTTTTATTTTTTATTTTTTTAGTAATTTCTACATCCAATTTGGGGCTCAAACTCATGACCCCATGATTAAGAGTCACATGCTCTACCGATTGAGCCAGCCAGCCACCCCTGAGTTGCCTCTACTTTTGGAAAGAATAAGGTTGAAGAAGAAGGAAGAAAGGAACCGAACCAAGTACACTGATTCCCCCACCTTCTACTCTACAATTCTCCAGAATTCTCAGTTAGGGGGCTGAGAAACCAAGTGTCACCTTCTGACCAATTATCCAGGAAGCGAGAATGGGTGCCAGCCGAAGGCAGCCACTGGCCACAAGTTTTATATCCTCTGGAAGACATGAATGAAAAGAGACCGTCTGCTTCTTCCCCCTTAGTAAGTTAGAGAAATACATTACAATGTATTGAAAGGGACCTGCATTTGTGTCTAAAATCATGTTTCCAACAATTAACTTCTTTTCATTACAATAATGAAGACTTAGGTAACTGAGGCCTATGTATATATTGTAAGCAGCATTTTATGATTTTTTTTTTTAAACAAAGCACAGGACTCACTTCCTACCATGGCAGTCAATGTTAGTTTTAATTTGGAAAAATATCAATTGGAACATTTTTTTTTAATTAACAAAGACTTACATTGTTTGGACCTTCCACTGTTTTAACATCTTACCTTTTTATTTCATATATGCATTTACAACTAAACTCTAACTAGATGCTGAAGAGGAACCAAGTATAATTTCTCCTAGTAGCCAACTCAACAGTGTTCCAAGCACTGTGCATCGTGTCTCTGTGTCTCTCTGTCCCTGTCTCTGTCTCTCATTTGGCGCTACCCTCCTGCTCCCTTCCTTCCCCAAGTCATGAAAGCCAAATAAGTCCATGGAAGAGGCAAGAGTCATCTGCAGTGACCCTACTTTTCAAACACACTTATTTGTAGCGCCACTTTTTCGAAATAAATTAAGTTATAGAGTCCACCGAAGAACTTGGTCCAGCACTTATGGAAGTTACCAGAGACACTGAGGCGCTGGAAGCGTCTCTGACCAACAGGATTCTGGGTCCTTTCTTTCCTTTCGGATTATGTGTAGCTCTAATTGCTTTAATATGGGCATTATTCACAC
Source organism: Helogale parvula (assembly GCA_004023845.1). Lineage (NCBI taxonomy): Eukaryota > Metazoa > Chordata > Mammalia > Carnivora > Herpestidae > Helogale > Helogale parvula. The sequence goes on along the minus strand of PJEM01003122.1, from coordinate 35,166 downwards.
ATGAAACTGGAATTACTCAGCAGGTGGGAAAGAGGTCCCGACCACCCATGGCCATTAAAGATCCCATGACATTTTTGTAAGTCAGCCAAGTTCCAGCACAGGCAGCAGGCCCAGCAGTTGCTGTGCTCATAGGAGCAAAGAGCATGTGCTCCTTCTGTGCAGAGCAGGAACCGACCTTCCTACGTCTGGTCCATTCTTAGGTGTCGACTGATGATGTCATCCTGGCCAAGCTCCTCTGGGCCAACACACGGAGTCACAAGATGGCGGATTCTAACTTTTTTGAGCACTGACATTCTACACCCAAAGGATCACCAAGAAGCCAGGTCCTCTCGGATTATTCATTTTAAAGCAGTCTCAAAAATAATAATAATAAATAAATAAGGAAAATCCCAAATAAGAAGATGAAAAGCTAGAAAATAGAGCCGCTGGAGCAGGGTCTGGCACTCACCGCAGAATTGCCTCCGAAAATCTACTTCATAATCTCGTCCCCTGAATTTCACTTTGAGATTCTGAACATGCAGAAGCTTCAAGGTTCCACTTTCTTCCTCTCCCACACAAATACCAAGCCTTCCCTTTTCCTCCATACATTTTTTTTTTAATGTCTACTTATCTTGAGGGGGAGAGGAGCAGACAGAGAGAAAAGAGAATCCTAAGCAGGCTCCACACTGTCAGCGCAGAGCCCAACGTGGGACTCGATCTCAGGAACTGAAATCAAGAGTCTGATGCTTAACTGACTGAGCCAGCCAGGCGCCCTTTCCTTCATACACCTTAACCATCCTTACTCTACTGTTTTCTTCCACTTCTCATTCTGCACCTAGCACACCTTTCAGACTCCTTTCCCATTAATTCCCCTGCGGGGATGGCCAAGCCCTGTGGAAGGAAACACCTAGCTCCCAGGTCATGCTCCCTTGGCCTCCAGGTTTGTTTTGAAATCTAGAGTCAGTCGGTTGTCCGTCAGGTGCTGATGATGGGGAACGGGGAGGTGACATCATGCTCTACAACAGGAGGGACAAAGCTAGACAGAGACTCTGGGGAAATGCTCAGCCATCAGTGCATCCAGTAAAAATATCCTGTGACTCGGACCCAGAGGTGGTAGCCTCCCTGGTGCCCTGGGAGGAGTGGGAAGGCGAAGGGTTGAGCGCTGGGGCCCCCAGCAGGCCCCCTGCAGCGCCAGCCCACGCTCACAGCCACCCTGGGTAACTGTAAAAGGCTTTCCAGGCCAGGCACACTCCCAGCCTCGTGCACTCTCCAGCGCTCTCTCCTCCACCAAAAACCCCGAGGCCTCCGGAGTGTACGCTAACCACAAGCCTTTGAGTGGCTCATGTATTTACAAACTGAGGCATGTCGAAATCAAAGGGGATACCACATGACATAATTCGCATTAAAATGTCAACAGGCTGACAATTTATGGAGTCAATCCACGGAAGGTGGGGAGGACTAAGACTTAGTAATTGTTTAATTCCTGCTGAAACCCACGGCCGCTGCGCCTTCGGGAAGCTGGGATGCGCCGGAGGCCTCTGGTCTGTGCAGCACCCCACGGGGCTGGCGCCGTGCCAAAGCCAGGCGCTGGGTTTAACCATTGAGGGCACTCCGTGTTGAGAGAGAGAAGGAAGAACACGAGAGAGCTTAAGTGAACGTGGCAGGAGAGGGGGCAAGGGGTGGAAGGGCGTGTCTCTCCACAAGTGTGGATGTGGCTGACGAGATGGCTCCGGTTGGTCCCAAAGAGGAAAAGGTCTCCTTTGCTGCTGTGCCCCGGGAACTCCCTTTACTGTTCACAGGCCAGGGGCTAGAGATTTGAATACATGCAAAAGGCCCACCCAGCCCTGGCTTCCTGGCACCCTAAGCAGGTCTAGGAAAGACAGGCATTATCGGCACCTCCGTTACTGCGCCCTCCAACCCCAAAGGAGCAAGAGCCAATCGTGACCCAGACCAGAACCCCTCCACAGAAAATCACCCATGGAAGTTTCTTCTGGCTCTTTGATTGTCCCTACCAGCAGCACTGCTCGGACCCAGCGAACACAGAAATGCACATTCTTAGTGCCTATTTCAGACTCTCAATATCCACCGCACCAGCATATGGGACTTCTGAAATTGGTTTCGTTTGTGCTGTTTTAAATGCCCAGACCTTTCCTCGTGGAGAGCCCCCTCTAGGGGTATGGGCTGGTGAAAGGCAGGCAGAGCTGGAAAAGGCTTTTGGGAGAAGATGGACCAACCCCCTCAAACACCCCGAGTTCTGAGCCAACTTACCATCTTTTAATCATGGCTTAGGAAAGACACATTGAGAAAAGAGAAGTGGAATTAATAAGATGATTTGGCAAAGCTTATGGGTAATAATCATTATCTCCATTTGCCCTGAAAAGCCCATATTCCAAAAAGGTGGCTTCACTCTGTGGGACTTGCCCCTGAGGACACCCAGGGCCACGTGGGCTGTGGCAGAGCCTCTCTCTGCACAAGCTCGCTGTCTGTGTATAAACAGTAACACCTCGTTCTCTCTTCTACCTCATTAACTGAAACACATTAAAACAAGTGTGCACTGGGAGCAGAAAATGAGACTGTTAAACCAAGCTGATATAATCCTCATCAGCTGTGGGAAATGAGACCACATCAATTATGCTGAATCAAGTGTAGTCACAGGGATGCGCTGGGCTCCTGGGCCCCCAACACAAGAAGGGGAAAAAGAGGAAAGGAAGCGTGCTCCATAAAAAGGTATACACACAACATACTTCACACAACCCGGTCCTGTTAAAAATAGCTTCCTGCCCATTCTTTCTATCACCCCACGGGAGAGGAGTGGCACCTGGTAAACTACTCCTTTGAGATTCTTCCGCGTATAAAAAAATCTTTGCCAAACAATTTAGAGTTGGGGGTGGGGGGAGAAAAATTTAATTTACTTTAAAAAGGGACGGGGGCAGAAGAGAGATAAACTCCGTGCAGTCTGCTCTCCCAGACACGCTTTCCAAGTCCAAAGTACGGCGAGGGCAGCGGACGGCCTTCATCCTACACCCAAAATGACCAGGACGCAGGCTACACGTGGACTGGCAAGAACAGTGCAAAAACTAAAGAGCCAGGAAAACAATGGTCTTTCAAGCTCCACGATGACCAAACCGAACGAGCACCTGCCCTCACCAGCTACCGCCAAATGTTGACAGCAGCTCAGCATCAACACACTGAGAAATACCCATAAAACCGACTAGGGAAGAAAACAAAGGTACGTGTGTACAGTACTAAAAGTAACAAAGGTTCTGATTATATGGACAGGCAACGCCAGAATCCCTCCCTTCATCTGAATGTGTCAGAAATGCAAAAGACTTGCATACGATGGTTGTAAAAATTTGCCCAAGGAGTCATAATTAGAGGATGTAATGATGTCCCAGGTCCTGGACATGAGGATATCGTATTGGGTAGTAATAATTACCACCAGGTGAAATGAGTGTTTCTATGCAAAGCTTTCATTTTGCATTTCCTCATTTGTGTTCCAATTTGCAACCTTAGCATGTTATTGCCATTGATTTGCATTTCATTTCATAGGTGTTTCCAAACGTAAGCCGTGGACATGATCCCTACGCACCCCTTGACATCAGCATGAAACTCACATTGCCAAAACTCAGGCCTCGTAGCGACCATTAAATTCACCATTCAAATGACAAAGAGCTGCTCTGTTTCTCAGGAATACTTTCCAGATCCGCTCGTGCTGATCTAATCATCAGGCAGGCAATGAACTTGGTGAGAGTTTTCTGTTGCACATACTATGCACATCATTTCAGATGTTGAAGATTGTTTCACATTAACTTTTGCTTCCCTCACATCAAGGAGGGAGGCATCTCCTCCTACTTACTGACTCACAGCTGTAATCGGAGATCCTAGGTTTTGCCATTTATTTCATTAAATTCTCCCTCCCTCGCCCCCCAAATAATCAACTCTCAAAAGAGGTGGGGTAGGGAGGAAAACACCCAGAACTTGAGTACCCAAGGAGATGAACCTGAAATGTACAAATAAGGGAAGAGGAGGCAAGCATGGTTTAAAGAAACAAAAAGTTTCAGCTGAAGAAAAATTTTGAAATATTCGAAATTAATGGATAACAAAGGACGGCCACGGACACAGTTTTGCATACTTGACTGCAGGTGTTTGCCACAGCGCATGGAGCCGGAGACCGTACCGCCACAAGCGCAAACACTAAGGGAAGCGTTAAGTCATCCAGGCCGCCAGCACCGTGGTTTCCAGTACAAATGACCTCGCTTAGGCCAGGTGGGTACAGCAGTTTCCCGGTGCTGGTTAAAGCTTCACCTGGGTTCAGAGGCTGCTCCCCCTTTACGATACTCTGTGGTACTGCCAAGGTGACCAAACGTAAACAGATACAAAAACATCAAGAGACACCGAGGCCAAATGTACTCTAGGCTAATGTGAACATAACTTTCACTTTTCCACCTTTGCCTTCCATGCTGGGCATATGAATTATAATTTCTTGCGGGGGTGGGGGGTGACTATACATTACATATTTCTGAAATAGAAGAGAAAAATAAAAAGAAAGCTTTCTGAGTATGCTGTGTACTTTGAACCAGTTTCCAAGCTTAAATTCGTACTTGCATCTAATTTTGGTCACATAAGGGAAATATGGGTGTGCCGATGTCTTGCAGGAAAGTCCTATTAAAGAAAAAAAAAATCAGGGGCCCTTGGCTGGCTCAGTTGGTTGAGCGTCCGACTCTTTGGCTCATGTCATGGTCCCAGAGTCATCATGGGGCTGAGCCCCACTCAGCGTGTGAAGCCTGCTTAAGATTCTCCCCCTCTCTTTCTCTGCCCCTTCCCCCAGTTGTACATTCTTTCTCTCTAAAATAAAAAATAAAAAAGATATGATAAAAAAAATGTAAATCAAATAGTAAAGTCCCCCAGGTTAGGCAGGACAATTATTATAAAAATATTTCAGTAAAAAAAAATTTTTTTTCCAGTGAAAGTAACTTCACTGCTCACCCTTCTCACAACTGACGGTCTTTAAGTACTTCTCAGAGAAGGGTTCTGAGAATTAGCAGCAGAAATAAAGCTGGACTGGGGTTACTTCTACTGTCCCAAGTACCTCACTAGACCACCTGTGGCTCCGTTACTTAGGAGAAGAGACTGAAGTATTGCCTAAAAACAGCAGCAACAACTACAACTGCCACCACAACCACGAAGATCTGACAACACACTCGGGGCTGAAGACAACTCCGTGATCTCTCTAAGCCCCCAATCTTGAGATCACACCACGAATGACCAGCCAAGATTCATTACTCGCCCAGGTCGTTTCCCTACACACTGGTCACATTTCTCTCAAAGGTTAACTCTTTCTCCCTCCTCGAAACCAACCCCAAAACACCAAACAAAATATATACTAGCCTTGCTGTCTTCTAAATCCAAAGTGTGTCAAGTTCAAAGCTACTGAAAGACAAATAATAAAATAACTTCAATTATGTGGTTTGCATAAGAGTGGACAATCTGATGCAGAAAAATAGCATTCATGAAGACTCACATACTGTTTTGCACCATATGCTAACTACATGGTAGACACACATCCGATGTATTATCTCATTTAACTCCCTCAACAGTCCTAGCAGGTATGTTGTTTTACTAGCTCATTTTACAGCGGAGGGCACACAGGGACTAAGCTTCGTGTCCAAAGGCACACAGCTGTGAAAGACAGGAGCTGGAAAGCAAACCCCAGCAGCCTGACACCAGAGGGACTTTCTCTCTTTAGAAGTCCCAAGCCCTGGAGGCACCTGGGTGGCTCAGTCGGTTAAGCCTCTGACTCTTGATTCCAGCTCTGATCATGATCTTGTGGTTGTGAGATCGAGCCCATTCAAGCTTGAGATTCTCTCTCTCTCTCTCTCTCTCTCTCTCTCTCTCTCTCTCTCTGTCCCTCTCCCCTGCTCATGACCTCGCTCTCTCGCTCTCTCCAAAATAAACTCCAAAACCTGCCTGGGTTTCCTTAACACATTCAGGCATCTTATCCTGAAATTTTCTAGTGCCTGTCATCTGGTGGGCATCTCAAATCTCTGGAATGACCGAGAGCCTCCTGGACTCCCCGACCCCCTGCCGCTCCTCTCGCCGTCGTTGGAGGGCTCTCGACTGGGCATGCTCCTGCCTCCAATGAAATGCATGCCCTTGTCTGGAAAAAACAGCAACAACTCACCTGAGCCCTGTCTTCAGAGACACGACCAAACATCAGTATTAGTCTTTCCACGGCACGGGAAGGCAAGAAGAGAGTGGGGGTGGAGAAGAGAACTCATGTTGCACACAAAGCTTCGACATGGCTAAGTTCACAGCAAAAGACGACCTCACCATTAAGATTTTAGAATGCTACCCCCATATTGTATCAGGAAGATTTTCGGTTACAGAGAAGAGTTGGAAAAAAATCATTTAGGAGACCCTTATATATCCACCACCTAGATGCTAAAACTAATATTTTGCTGTATGTCTATCTGTTCGTTTATCCACTTATCAGTGCAGCTTACCCTTAAGGCATTTCAGAGTAAACTGCAGACATTAGTACACGTTATAGCCCTAAATACTTCAGCAGATATAGTATTACCTGCGGTTCACTATTTGTTTATGGGGTTTTTTTTTTAGTATTTTTATTATTTCAACAGATCATTTGAACAGACCTCCTTCCTAGCAGAACACTAAAAAGGCCCCAATTCCAGTGAGTTATTAGTATGAAATGTTTAGCCCACAGCTGATTTTCTTTGAAAAGGTACTGTAACCACAAGTGCAAGAAAGGAAACTCTAGTTACTCAAAATCAGTTTAGTAACATGACCTCAGGTCTGATAAGGAGAAAAGACTCTACCTTGATCCTCTGCCCATCTATGAAAGCTCTCCCTCTTCAAATTTGGCCCAAAGTCCAGCGTCCCTCTCTTTCAGGAGGTCTTTTCTGATCAAACCAACTTCTCCCTCCCCTGGCCCCCTCCACACTTGGATAACTCCCGCGTGTACATTTCACTGCTCTTGCTGAATGAGCAACGCCCCTTTGTATCCTACGTGGCAATGTTTTCTAAACTGTGGGTGGTGACCCATGGGTGCAGGGGTTTTAAACCTAGGGTTGCACATGAGAAGCCCACAGTGAACAACACCAGAACCTCTGTGGGCTGGGTGGGGCCAGGCCTGAACGTTTGTTTTTAAAACTCCCTTGGTTGAGAGTCACTGCCTCAGTGGATCTTGAAATCAACGCAGTGAGTAGAACCTTTATTTATGTAAAACAACAGGACAGACTAGACAGTATCCATATGCAGCACACGTAGGAAGGATAAAACTGAATTGTAAAACTTGGTTTTCAATAAGATGCACAATATCTTTCTCTGTATACAATGAGCTGAGTCACCAATGTAAAATGTATTCCTTTTGCAATCATAGTCAACCAAATTTGCAAAGCTGAGGACCACAGCCCTGAAGAAGCTGATACACAGTCCTGCTCACAGCAGGTGCTCAAAAGTGTGTGGCTTCAACCCGGGGGTGGGCGGGAGCAAAGACTTGAGAAGCACACTGGAGTTCCTCTCTTACTGGGAATATATTCGCCACCAGGCTCATGGTTCTCTTGGGGACAACCAGATCTGGGACTAATTAGCACCATTTAGACACGGACATTTGCCCAGCGAGAGGGGGAGTAAACAGAGCAGAGGAGATTGTAAAGAAATCAGAGTAGGCTTCTCAGGGCTGAACCTAATCCTTACATTTCTATGTTCGAGATTCCGTCTTGGGTATTAAATCTTCCACTGACACTTACAGTCTACCTAACATCTTCAAGACACTGGGAAGCTCACAAAGTTGGATGGGAATAAACACATCCTGCTGTTGAAGGTCTTATAACTGAGTCGAGGAGAAAGACTACTATAAAAATGGACCATGACATGAAGTAACAGGTCCAAAGCACCATTCATTTTTCTATCACAACACTGGATGGACTGTTGACTAGAAAGAGCTGTGATTTGGGTCAGCAGAATTTTGGGATACTGGGCCAAAGCCAGCTGCACCTGGGAATTTTTAAAATACTTGGACGCGACTAGCACAACTGTACTAGGACTGTTTCTCGGTGGGTCAACACAGGTGTGTAACAGAACTGATGGTAAATGACATGGCTATGGACAGCTTTGAAATGACCTCGGTTCACTCCAACATACACTTCCGGACTCTCAACTGTAAAAGACAAGCGTTCAGACAGGGCTATTGTACCGCGTCTTGGAGTCAGGGAAAAGCCATGAGGATGTTCTGGTAGTACTTCTGTCACTCCAATGAACAGTTATTGGGTTGGGGTCAGATCCTGTTCTAAACACCAAGGATACAGCCATTAAGAAGACAACCAAGGTCCTTGATCTTTTGGGAGACAAATATACGAACAAGAAGAAAAGTAGGTACTAACTGTCAATGCAGACAAATAAACTTGGGTGAAGTGAAGACATGGTGACTTGAGAATAGGTGGGCAGGGAAATCTTCTCGAAGAACTAGACATTTAAAGAAAGCTGGATACCGAGGTCAGGGAAGCACATTCTGGGCAGTTCGACTGCAGTGCTAAGGCCCTGTGGCAGGTGCAAGCATGGCATACTGCATGTAGAGAAAGGAGGCCAGTGTGGTTGAAGTGTGGTGGGCAGAGGGGAGGGTGCTACAAGACGATGTTGGCAGGGTGCATGGAGCACAGATCACAAAGTAGCTGGTAAGGTAGACTAATGAGTTCAGGATGGAGGGTCACTGTTGGGTCAAAGCAGAGGAGTGGGATGATCTGATTTTCCTCTTCATAAATCATTATATATACAGTGAGTTATAGAAAGCAAAAGTAGAAGCACAGAGAGAACTGACACAGGTAGAATCAATCGGGTGGGTGGGGTCTGTACATGAAGTCAAAGGAGTGAACGGAAGAGGGTCCACAGATGATTTCTGGCTTACTGGGCTGAGCTAATGGTAGACTGGCAATGGCCCTCACCAAAATGGGGGAGCCTAGAGGAGGAGTGTTTGGAATTAGAGTCATCAAGACTTTTCTCTAGGCCATGCTTAGTCTGAGGAGTCGATTATCAGGATTATCAGACATTCAAATGGAAATATCCTGTAGGCAGGCAGATAAAGGGAGACCTCGGGGCTCAAGATCTAGATTCACGTGTCACCAAAAGGTAGATTTAAAAGCAGTGGATTAAACAAGACACTCAGGAGGAGTCACATGCATGAAAAAGGAGGCCACCTGGGCTAAGCCCTGGAAACCAGTATTTACATTAAATAAGAGAAGCCAGCAAGGAGACCAGGAAGGGCCAGAGAAGGGCCTAGACACACCACGAGCCTGGTGTCACACACGCAAGCAGGAAGAGGAGGAGGAGGAAGAGAAAGCATGGCAGAGGCTGCTGAACAGTCACATGGGGGTTCAAACCCGGCCAACGGTTGTGGCAACAAGGGAGCCACCGGTGATGTGTCACAGCAGTGGTGAAATATGTCACTTCCAGATCCAGTAACTAGGAGGGGACACAGTTCACTCATGGAGCAGGCATGACTGAGGGCAAGGGGGTGTTAGCAAAGAAACTCAGTCAACATGCCCTTGGGCAGGTGCCACCACCCCCGCTGGGAACCAGTCCACTTCCGTTAGCACAGACTGCCAGCCTGAGCTCCAGGGCCACTGGCGACACCCCATAGCCTCCCCCAGGCCACCTGCAGCCTTCCAACCTGTCTGTCCCATTCTTAACACTGAAGGGGGCGGGTATGAAAACACCATCTCCCTCCTGCTTCCTGACACCCCTGACACCCCTGCCTCTCCTCCCAAGAACCCTTGGTGTTTCCCACAACACAGGAGTTGTTCAATTTTGCTGACAAAATCATGGCTGTTCTATACTCTTATCAAAACTGCACCTTTCAAACGCTCCTTCGCTACTTTCACCGCAAACGAACCTGCTTTGAGGACACGCAGTGAAGGAACCCTGTACTGTGTCCCGGGGTCCACCTGTCTTGTCTCGTGCCGCGTGCCCGCGAGAGCCCCACAATGGTGCAGGCAGCTCATATGCCGAAGAGCCTTACCAGCCTGCTGGAGAGACAGCCTAACACGACACAGAGACCAGCTCGGTACTGAATGGTGTGACATGCACCCAGGGCGGAGATACCATCGGTGGCTGTAGTAGCAGAAGAGAGCATTCTGAAAAAGCAGAGCTGTGTCACTAAACCATATAGGTAGGGCAGGAAAGATACCAGTCCTTAAAGTTCAGTAAAAAAAAACAAGACATCTCGCAAGAGGCCCAGAGCCCATCTCGGCAATGTGGGGTGTGTGCATCCACGATACAAGGAAATGAGCACTCACAATGACAGCTGTTGGCTTAATTAGCTGTGTAATTAGTCTCCCCTCAGCGGAGCTGGGCTTTGTCACGGCAGAGACTTCTCCAGGTGAGATTTTATTCCAAATGCCACACTTCGAGAGGAATAAAGAACAGGCCAGGCAAAGAAGAAAAGCATGTGACGTGTTTGTGGGAGGTGGAGAAGTCAGAAGGAGCATGTAAGGCACTTTTGGGGTCCTTTGGGAGCTAGAACGTCAGAGAGGAAAAGTCTGAACATTAGATAAACTCAAAGCATCAAATGCCCGCAGCAGGATAATGGAGATGGACAGAGCGGGACGGGGACATGTTACTGGACAAAGGACAGACTTCTCCCTGGAGAAACGGTTTGGTCTTCCTATACTGGTGGCTGTGGCCAACACTACTAATGGGAACCCAGTCTGGGCAAAAATAAGAAGAACACCAACACCATAAACAGCAATGGCCAGATCCTAATGTGAGAATCAGAAAGTAAACAAACACACAAGCAGATGCCTCCAGCTGCGTCACTACCCACGGAACTTCCTAAATCAGAGCTGGCTACAGTCACACTCGCTGATGACTATCTAGGACACAGAGGAAATGGCAGTGCTTGGGACCCACACCTCCTGGCTTGGCTGACTGGAGGAGCCTAGGAACGTTCCCCCAGCTGCTTCCATCTTTAATCATTTTCAAAAACAAGAGATGTGGTAGTAGAAGGTAATAGAGAAACATGAAGGCACAGCAGCGGCAAGAAGATGCTGCTGACCTTGGAGCTGGGGTAGGGGGGACCTCCAGAGCCAAAGGCAAGCCTTTGGGGTGACCCTTTATCTCCCTACACAAATGCAGAGAGTGCCCTAAATGTAGGAAAAACACGTGATGCTGCTCAGGAACCTTCCTGGCCCATGACAAAGGTTCATAAAGAACCTGAGACACCAAGTCTTCAACTCACGTGAGCCCTAGTTTAAAATACTGTTTTAATGTTTATTCATTTTTGAGAGAGAGACAGAGTGTGAGCGGGGCAAGGGCCGAGAAAAAGAGGAAGACACAGAATCTGAAGCAGGCTCCAGGCTCTGAGCTGTCAGCACACAGCCCGACGCGGGACTCGAACCCACAGACCACGAGACCATGACCTGAGCCTAAGTTGGACACTCAACCAACTGAGCCACGCGGGCGGCCATATGAATCCTAGTTTCAATCAGCAGTATGAGTTCTAAAACTCGACAGGATCATTGCAGTAGGACAGTCTCTGCCGTAAATAAAATCAGAGCCTTTCCAAGATCTTTAGGAGCACCGACATCTCGTCTGCAGGACCTCTGCAAGGACACAAGCTACCTCCACAGCCCTCAGAAGGGCAGAAAGGAACCAGGGGACAAACACAAAACCCCGACACTATCGTTTCCACTGTCCCAAAGACCCCTGCGGTGCATCTACAGAAAAGCCAATGACAAACTGGAGGGAATCTCCACATGTGCACCACGACCATGCCATCAACTACCAGCCTGGTGATGCCCAGGCTCCTCCGACAGGTAAGGGCAACAGAATCCTGTTAGGAAAGCCTTGAGGTCATTCAGGACTGTGTCCTCCTCAGTTGTCAAAGAAACACAGATACCGCCAGGCTGTGGCGGGTTATGATACCTTCCGGCTTTGGGGCTAGAAGATGTAAAGGAATGAGAATATATCAGAAAACAGTTCCAGCCTCACACAGATAGGGCTTGTCAGCCCCAAGTTTTTGGAAGAATAATCTTCTAAATCGGAACCATGCCCGGTATCTGCTCATCTCTCTGGACCAGGTGACAATCCAGAGGCAGAGAAGCACGACGGCAAACAGAAGCTATCAGTGCTGCTCACGGAGGGCTCCCCACACAAGATGGGTTTTCCACTAAATGTGCTGAAGATTCATTAGCCTGAATCTACACAAAATCCTATCCGGAGCTCGGCACTAAAGTGGCACTCAATAAATGCTGACACAGAGGGAGAAATTCTCTTCCCATTCGTTTGTGCCCCAGAGACCACACAGGGGAATACTGTCCTAAGTGCTGGCGTCTGAACCAGCAAGAGGAATGCCCATGAAAGTGACAGGTCCAGGGACGCCTCCTGTCCCAGCACCGCTGGTGCCTGTGCCCAGTCTGCCATATCATTCCAAGGGGCAGGGACATGAAGATGACCTGGTATAATAGGTCAGCTCAGGAGTGGTCACAAAGGCCCAAAGATCCTCGAGAAGAAGCCTGTCACCGGAGAGGGCAAAACTCAACAGGCACAGCAAGTGGATGGGAAATTCCTTCCCCAAGTTCAAAGCACACTCTGTCCTGACAAACGAGATGATGGTTAAATCTATTGACCTAAGAGACCAGATATGCTTTGGAGGCCCTCATTCTGGGTCTGAGAAGCTGCCCCACTAATTAACAGGTGACAAACCAAACACTATCAGTAGATAAACATTTCTAACCTTCTAACTAGTTTGCCTTTTATAGGATGAGGATGTGGGCCCTAGAGAAAGTTCCCTGATTATTCTTGATGATTAGTCCCAGTTCAGATCTACTTTAGAAAATTCCTATTAGCATCCTATCCAAGGTAGCACTTGGGGTCTGCTGTGTACGGCAGCCCATGCTCAAGGCCTGTAAATTTCTATCACTTCCATATAAAGATCAAGTGCAGAGGGAGGCCAGACCAGCCTGAGCGTGAGCAATGACACTTGAAGCATCTGGCACAGCTGCGGAAGGCTTGGCACTCTGACGTCTGTCTGGCCGAGTGACATGAAAACACTCCAGTAAAAGGAAATAATGAAAAAATTGTTGTAAAGCAAATTTTAACAAATAGCTCTGGAGAAAATTTCAGATTTCATTATAGGAAAAGCACTTTATTTAATGTAGAAAATGTGAAAATCTGATATGACAGTTTTCTATAAATAACAAAAATTGGAAATCATCATTAGAGGCATTTGTAATTTTCCTCTTTTGTTGGGAATCACAGGGAAAAAAAAAAGGTTTACCAACAAGGAAACCACTTCTCTTTCTCTTTATGCGCTGGCTGAGCCTGTCAGCAGAACCCCGAGAGATTTTTTTTTCTCCATCCAGAGGAAGGGTTGCCAGGTAAAAGACAGGAGGCCCAGTTAAATGTGAATTTCCGGGGCACCTGGGTGGCTCAGTCAGTTAAGCGTCCAATTTCAGTGCAGGTCAGGATCTCGTGGTTTGTAAGTTCGAGCCTCGCATCGGGCTCCACAATGACAGTGTGAAACCTGCCTGGGATTCATTCATTCATTCATTCTCTCTCTCTCTCTCTCTCTCAAGATAAACACATAAAATGTGTGAACTTCAGATAAGTATATGTAATTATAGTTTATGGGAAATACTTATGCTAAAACATTATTTGCTATTTGAAATTTACATGTAACTGGGTATTCCACATTTTTATTTGCTAAATTTGGTGACTCTACCTGGAGGCTTCCACTGTGGTTGTTTCCATGACCCCCAGGGTCACCACCCTAATGTCCCCCTGGTTTCAATAACCTCCACCATTTCTGTGATCAACAGATTTTCAGTCCAACATTTTTACCTTTCACCCCATATGCTGGTTATTTAAAAAAAAAAACTAACAGCTGGAAACCTAATTTTATTAAAGGATGAAATGACTCGGTGCTGGTTTTCAGATTAACAGCCATTCCTGCCCTACACTCACATGGCATTTGTAGTTTCCAGTTATGCTGAGAACAGAATAAAGACCATGGTTCAGGCATATTATGTAATTATTTAGAAACTCCTGCGTGCTCCTGACAGTGTTCCTGACAATGCTTAATTGTTCCTTCACAATTTCCCTTTCAAAACAAAACAAAACAAACCCAAACCAAAGCCAGAAACACCTGTTGGTACTAAATGTATTCAAATCTGCCCTTTTAGACCAGGTCTTCGGCAAGCTGGAAGGACTGGAAACTGGCCTTCCTGCCAGACTGGGTTTACCTAGAACAGGAGGAACACAGGGAACCGTGTTGGAACGCGGAGGCAGTGGAATCTTCGTGGCAAAATCCCCCTCAGGGTTACAGAGCGTCCCTAGGACATGTGCAGAAAGCATTCCCCCAGTGTGACTTCATTCTCCACGTGGCTGGAGAGGGCTGATGGTTAGAGATTTTTCTTCTCATAAGAAGATCTAGGGCTTTTGTCCTGAGGACTCAGGGCGGGTGGATGCTTTCAAATATTCTGACAAAGTGGCAGTTATTAGATTATCTGAAATTAGACCTTCTTGCTCCTCCGGCTGAGTCAGGAAGCAGCGCACCTTTGGAATCCAAAAGGAGACTTATCACCACTGTCTGAGGACAGTTCATACCAGAAACACGTCGACAGAGCTGCACTGTCTCCTCGTTATCCGAATAAGAACTTCAGAAAAGGGAACTTCTTAAAGTTTCAGTATTTTTGTCTTTATTTATTTATTTTTTAATTTTTTTAAAGACCAATGGGGAGACCCAGTCTCCATTAAGGAACAAAAAGAAACTCGGCTCTTCTCTCAAACCCTCGTCTCTCCTGAAGTCGCCTTCATCCTAGTGAAACTGACGGGAGGTAATTAAACCAAGAAATTTCACTCTGGGGAATATGCGGGAGAGAGACAGGAAAGGTCGGAGGAAGAAACTTCATCCGCAGGACTTTACATGCCACGAAAAGGGAACTGTCTACCTCTGTTCCCTCTTCTCCCTCCACAATGCTTTCGACAAACACTACTCTGTAAATACGTTCACACTGATCTAAATCAGCTCTGTAAGACTGAGAGAAACAGGGACGATAAAAACGGCTTTTCTCATCAGTCAGGGCAGAACAGTTATTGAAGAAATTGCTGGACGATCAACCATCCACTTTGAAAAAAAAACACAGTCCTAAATCACAATACAGAAAAACAGGCCTCCAATGTGCCACACAAAAAATATTTTCCTTACAGATTCAAACCTTAAACGGAAGGAAAAAGTATTGAAGAAAGTATTGGTTAAGTAGCGCCAACCTGTTTGGGTTTGAACGCTCACTCCAACAACACTCACTAACTTGTGACCCTTGTAACCTCCCTCTGCCTTGCTTTCCCCACTTGAAAACAGGCTAATCCACAGATGATTAAATCAATTAATGTGCATAAAGCTAGAGTGACAGCACCGGTTTGTAATAAACACTGTATAGGTGTTATTTTTATAATTTCACAATACTTCGAAGAGAAAGCCTTCCGGGGAAGAGAAAAGCTAGGAACATAAAGAAAAAGATGCATAGAATGGACATCATACAAATGAGTATTTCCTACGTGTTAAAGTTAAAGATGGACAAAGGACCAGAAGAAACTGCTACAGCATCCCCAGCACAGTGAGGACCGTCAGCCCTGATGAACCAGGAGCTCTTGCCAATCAAGCAGGAAAAGGAACAAACCAAGAAAATCAAAGGGCAAAGGCTGCGAACAGAAAATCTCCCAAAGAAATACAAAGGGGACAATAAATACACGAAAGAATGTTCACCGTCTCTAATAATTAGGGAGACCCATGCGACAACAAGTTTGCCAATCTGAGGAAACCAGAAAAGTAGTATCATGGCGGTCACTGCAGGGGTGTCTGAGCATAACCTAACAGGGAGTACATAAAACTGTCACAGGAAAAAGTGTCTGTCGGCATTAATCACATCCTGGAATCAGCAATCCCGCTTCCTGGGACAGCACAAGCATAGAGACATAGAGGCACACAGCTGTCCCCTATCTCGCGGTCTCTAATATTGAACCATGGCAAACAACCTTGTACGTCAGTGAGACTTCTACTGTTTCTCTTCTTCTTTGCACAAAACCGACTCTGTCCTGATTTTTTCTAAAATGCTACTTTTTTTTCTTAATTTACAAGTCCTAAACTGAAAAGACATGATAATTTTTGGTGAACCTGTGGAGTGTCCCAAGGCAAGCCTTCCTGACAGTTCCTAAATGGAATACTATGGAGCCATATACAAGAGTGAACTGGATCTGCCTGCGCTGAGCTAAATGATTCTCACGACAGTAAGTTATATGAAAGCACAAGCTGGGTCTGTAAAGCTTTTTTAATGGAACAGTATGTGCGTGCATACATTTCTATCACCATAAGCATAGAAAAAAGCTTCAAAGCATATAATCTAAACCTCACGGTAATTTGTTTCTGGACAACACAGCTGGAGTGGAGAAAAAGGAATTACATTTAAAAAACTACTGAAAAACTGGCGCGCCAGGGTGGCCCAGTCGGTTGAGCATCCGACTTCAGCTCAGGTCATAATCTCACAGTTCCTGAGTTCAAGCCCCACATTTGGCTCTGTGCTGACAGCTCAGAGCCTGGTGCCTGCTTTGGAATCTGTGTCTCCCCCTCTCTCTGCCCCTTCCCTGCTCATTCTCTCTGTCTCTCTTTCTCTCTGTCTCAAAAGTAAATAAACATTAAAAAAAATTTAGGGGCGCCTGGGTGGCTCAGTCAGTTAAGCCTCCGACTTCGGCTCAGGTCAGATCTCACGTTCGTGGGTTCGAGCCCTGCATCAGGCTCTGTGCTGACAGCTCAGAGCCTGGAGCCTGTTTCTGGTTCTGTGTGTCCTTCTCTCTCTGCTCCTCCCCCTCTCATGCTCTCTCTCTATATATATCAAAAATAAATTTAAAAAAAATAAATAAATAATTTAAAAATCATTGAAAAATACTTTAAGATATTATAAGATATGACAGTTACCACACCCATTCTAGTTCTGTAGAATGCCTGCTATACACAAAAGGAAGAAAATAAAAATACACTGTTGCACAGAAGAATTGGGTTGATAGTTATTTTCTCTTGTGCTTCCCTGAATTTTCCAAATCTTCTACAGTGAACATAGATTATCCATACTAATTATTTTACCATAAAATATAAGGAATCCACATTTATCAGTAGCTTACACTTGAGACAAACATAGAATGCTAGTCTACTAAGAAATAATTAAGAATATGATAATATTCTAAAAGGGTCTTATTGGCTCTTTACCATGCACAAAAAAAGACTTAAAAAGGGAAAAATAAAAACTAGACAAAAATATTAAAATTATTTGGGGAAAAAAAGAAAGTGCTACAGCAAGTGTTACAGTTGTTCAATGGTAGCGTAGTTAGGACTGGACTTTTTTAAACTAGGCACATCTAATAAGATCTCAGTTCTGTGACGTGGCATCTAACGCATGAAGGCAACACTGACCTTACCTTCTTGACATGACGGCGTGCACGACACCATCACCCCAGGGATCCAGGCAAAGCTGGTGCATAGAGCCAGCCAATCAGCTGAATGGACGTGTTGAATGGAATTCTACTCAGGTGGGGGAGGGCGGGGCGTGGATTCAGATCAAGGTGGGTGGGATGTTCTAACAGGAAAGGACACAAGGAACCTCTGCAGAGACATGTCTACCACTCACAATGCCCACGCGGCAACATACCGGCCGTTTTCACTCCCGCGCCACACGCTGGCCAGTTACTACAGCAATGAATGATGAACCAACCGTGTCACGGCGCAAACACTCCCTCCTAAAAAGATTTGACCTTTCCATCTTCCTAGAGTCTCCTTTAAGTTAACTGGTGGTCAGAAATCCCACCAGAGCCAACCCAGGCTCTCCAGGAATGACCAGGGGGCCCACAGGGAGTCTCTCAGCCCTCCTCCAGGAAGCCCACATCCGTGAGCCCGAAAATCAAGGAAAGGAAATGAACTTCAGATGCCCTGCTAGCCTAGGAGACAGAGGGCATGGAGAACTAAATGGGCTAAAGTTTACCAAAACATCTGGCTTTTCACACCACCTGAATCAACCATAGGAAAACATCCGCCTCCTTTCATTTTTGGATGAAAGCACAAGGTATGGGAAGAAGGAGGCAAAAGTATGCACTAAAAAAAAAAAAAAAAAAAAAAAAAAAAAAAAAAAAAAAAAAAAAAAGGTCAACCTAATGAGAAAATAAGATTTGAAGAAACTAGTTTCAGAATGGCAATGCAAACCAGATGACACTGGACCAAGCGCTTAAAACATGGTGGCCTGGTCAGGGAGGACGGAGGGAGGAGGGGCTCCCCAGAGGATCCACACTGCTTCCCAAGCAAGACAAAGGCTACCAGTCACCACCCACAGGCACAAAGCACGACAGTCCGCCCCCCAGGTGTGCAAGGAGCATGAAGAATGGAGACGGAAGAGGAAATCTTTGTCAGATTTGTTGTACGCCTCCTGATCTCTCCATCCACCCTGTGATGAATTTATGGCCCTGGTGGGAGAGAGTCCCAGTGAGCTGATGAGCCTGGGAAAGTACTGAGGAGGTGGATTCTCAGAGTCTGACAGAATCCCAGCAGGGTGGCAAATGTTAAAGTCCACTATGTGAAGAACGTGGGTGTGTGTTTTCAGTCAACTGGTACCACACTCTAGGTCTACCTTAAACCAAGTAGAGCCGATGTCTCACTGTGTGCCCAGCTGGCCCAAGGCAGCTCACATGGGGCCCAGACCCAACGCCATGGGAGAGGACCTCCTTTGTGTATAATTTAAGATTAATATGAAACCTTCAAGTTTGGTCTAATCAAAGGCACCTCAGCTGGGAACTCTGTGATTAACAGATTCTTGGGGGGGCGGGGGAGGTGGCAGTTTTTAATCCAGCTGCCAAAGGTGATGGATTCCCAATCCAGTGATTCTCGGGTCAAGAAAAATATCAAAGGGAAAAGCAGATCCCAACAGCTGACAGGTGTACACTTATCTCCACCTGTCCTCTCTGCACTCTCCTCCCTCAAGCAGAAGACACTACAAATTGTTCGGAGCTCACCATGGACACCCCACAGCAGGGAGTCCAGATAAACACATAAGGGCCCACACTAGCTGTAAACCCACACACCCTGGGGACTCGGGACCTACGCTGGCTCAGAGGAGAGCGGGAGGCAGGCATCTGTCAGCACCCGCCACTCCCTTGTTTAAAGTAAGCAAAGGCACCCCACATCTCTACAGGTGCAAGGAGTGGCAGAGCGAGCAGGTCCCCAAAGACAGGAGTGATCCATTCCCAAGGGAAAGCAGAAAGAAAGGAGTGGAAGTCAAGTTCTGGAGCTCAAGCAGCAATGAGAGACAAGTACTTTTCCCACAACACACTTCCATTCTGGCTCAGATGAATCACTAGAGACAGACACCAAGAGCCCAGCCTCGAAGCTGGACTGGGGCTGCTGGCCCTTCCCACTGGGTCGACCAACCACAGGGCCCCATCACAGCAGGGGTGAGCACATGGGCAACGGACCACTAGGGGCTGGACCAGAGCCCGACACCCACAAAAAACCCACTCGAGGAATTCAATCATGAGTGTGTCAAAAGTGACCTGGAGGTCCAGAGAAAGGGAACAGCTTTCATCTGATGCCTGAGGCTCTCTAGCCCCCACCCCCTCCAAACTCCCCTCCACTTCTAGGACGCAGGGGGGAGGAATTCACTGGACACCAATCTCCAGTGAAAAGCTGCTCTCACACAACCACAGCTTGACAATTCCACGCAAGCCAAGGGTGATAATATCACTGGGGTTTTTGTTTGTTTCTGTTCTTCTCTAGGGAGGTGGGGTGGGGGTACGGGATTAATGAAACCCTCTCTCAGTCCAGACTGGAAATTCTCTCACGCTTTCAGACAGCTCAGTGTTAACACAGCAACGTACATCCCAGCACTTATGACACCAAGAGAAGGGACTCTGGACGGGTGTGAGGTCAAACGACAAACCAGAAAGCTACGCCTCTGCTTGCATCTCCTGAGACAGCTGTTCTAGCTCCTCCAACATGAAAAAGGAAGAGGAGGGAATAAAGACCTCGGTTGAAAGAGAGGGTTGGGAGACCCATTAGGAAGTCCAGGGCACCATGGCTGCTGGAGCAGGTGCAGCACAAAGCAGGTTGGGGACTTTCGCTGACCAAATGAGGTCTAATTTGCCAAGGCACCAGGATGGGGCAGGGTGGGGACCAGGACAGGTTGGGGGGCCCAGGGTGGGATGTGGGGAAGGGGTGAGTAGGGAGAGCAAGGAGGGCTGTGTGTGAGAAGCCTGGTGCCCTCCCCAGGTCAGCAGCATCTGGAGCTGTTTCTCTAGCGGACAGTAAAGAACTCGATTACATCCAGTTAACTGTGCTCTAAACTGATTATGCATGTGCTGGGCTAATGGATTACATTAGCAAGAGGAAAAATCACATGCAATCAATCTCCATTTACTACAGGCCACACCAGTGCCTAGAGAAAAACTGACTCCCAACCACCTCCAGTCCCCACCCCAAATCTATGGACTCGTGACACCCTGAGACAGTGCGCCCCCTCGGCGGCAGGACGAGTCTGTCTTCACCACACCGCAGGACAGAAAGGCTCGGCGCAAGCGTTGGAAGAAGCCCTTCTCTGTGTCACTCGGGGGTGGGTGAGAGAGCTCCCCACCCCCACAGCAGAGCCACAGCAAGCCAAGGGACATTCATTACCCAACGACTAATGAGACCAGACTAATGACCTACGGCTCCTGACACACAGAATTCTGCTCTGAATATGGGGGACATTCACCCCTGGGGTTGTGTCGACCAAGTGCACTGTCTGGGGCCTTCTTTCGGTGCTGGTCCCCCAGTTCTATCCCGCACTGCCTTTTGTGACCAGGACTTTTCTCCATCCTTTAAATTCAAGGGGGCGGGAGGAGTGAGGCCAGGGAGGATGGGTGTCCATAGTTCAGCAAAATACAAATGGAAACACACAAATGGCTTTCTGCTATCCACTCTGGAAACTGCCTGAACTGGACTCGCTAGGTGTGACATGTGAAGGTGTTCTGGGGATCCAAAAAAAAAAAAAAAAAGGACAATCTTAGAGAATCCTCCAGGCCCCAGGCCCTTCAGAAGCAAAGACAAGGGCGTGGCACACTCTTCCTGGAGGGTGAAGCATGGAAAGTTCATCCATCGCCTCCGTGCAGGTTTTATAATCCATCTAAACGCCTTTTCCCCCAGACGGAAGAGGACAGCTTCCTGTCCCCTCTAAACAACCTATATCAACGTAGCGGACAGTCCTCCACAGCCATGGGGAGTGCTCCAAACTAATTCTGCTCAGTCGGGTCCTTAGGAAATAGTTTTTCCTTCGTGTTTTCCATCAGGTTTTCTTGACCACAATTAGCACCACCTTTGGCTACGTGAGGCCTCTAACTGAAACTCAGCACCAGGAGCCTTTGCTGTCAACGGGGACAGAAAACTAAGCCTCCAGTGAGGTTCTTGCTGACTCACAGCCAGGGGGTTAGCCGCCTGGTGTCCAGACCTCCCCCCTGCACCATGCCAGCCCGTCCAGGCTGCAGTCGCCAGACGATTCCAGAACCCTCTATTCCCACTGCTTCACTTCTGCTTTCTCTTCCTTTCCCTAAAATGGTTTCTCATCCACTCTAACTAGGCCTCTCACCAAGCTGAAAATGAGCAATTATAAAATGAATTACAGTTATCAATCTCGACAGAGACTGATATGGGGAAAGGACCTAAAGTCTTCCTATTTGAAGTCTCCCTTTAAAATCACCAGGAGTAGAAAGGGGATTAAAACTAGTTCAGGGTCAACACAAACGCCCCCTGGCCTCAAAGATGTGGGAAGCCCCGAAGATGTGGGAAATGGCGTGAAAGGAAAGAAGGGAGGCCGATAATAAAAGGGAGGAAAATGCAAAGAGAGAGTGAGGGTGTGGAAGGCGTGTGGGAGGAGGCTGGGCAGATTTATGGCATTTGTACCTGACTGTTCATACTAAAGCCATTATGGGATGATTAGAGAAAAAGGTGAGGCTTTAAGTCCAGTGAAAATCAATAGAAACGTCTGGAGCAATTCTGCCTCGCCAAGTGAAAGGACTATTTACAGTATCTGAGCACCTCCTCCTCACCGTTACCATCTATGGAGGGAAAGAAAGACCCGAGAGGGAGGGAGAGAAGGAGGGAGGCAAAGAGAGGAGTGGTCAGGAGGGGAGGAGAGGGGAGACAGAGGGAGAAGAAGAGGATGGAAGCAGCCCAGGGAGGAGAAGGGGAAATGCAAACATGAGGAAAAGAAAGGGGGGCAGAACAAGGAAGCAAAGGGAAGAAGAACAAAGGAGCCCTTTAACTGACTCTAATTTTCCCAACAGCATGTTGGGAACTTCTAGTTTTTCTATTCTAGTCAGCTATTCATTGTATTTATCACCCATCTCCCTGCAAGGAATGGAAGCGCTCTGAGGGCAGGATTTTTTTGGTCTGTTTTGTGCATGGAAGTGGGCACGTGTCCAGAACAGCACCTGGAATACAGTAGGTGCTCAATATGTACTTGCTGAATGGATGAACAAATGAATGGATGAACAAATCAATCAACACACAAATGCACTACTTCCTCCAGAGGCTTCCAGGAGAAAAAGACGAAGGGGTGCGGGGCGTGGACAAGATGGAAAGGGAGAACACGAGCGTGCAGGAGAAAGGGACAGCACAGGAGCATGAGGGCACACAAACGTCACAACTAACAACTGCAAGGTGAAAAATGCCAATTGTAAAGACATCGTCGATGGGGAAGTATCAGGCTGCTGTCACCAAGACTGGCCCTCTGAAACGGGCATCTCTCCAAGACAACCTTCAGGTATCAGAAGCTGCCACCGCATCGCAGCTTTGGCAGGAAGCGGAGACCAACTCCCCTCTGACACCATCCAGCCGCCAGCCCCACCATGACAAAGCCCGTCCCCCGGACCCAGCACACAGAGACGCGAGGCATGCCTTCCGGAGGCAGCCCGGGGCTCACCTTGTACAGCTTCAGGCTGGCCTCGTGTCTGGAGTTGACCGTGTGCAGCCGAAGCTTCTCCAGGCTGTTGGTGTAGTAGTCACACGCGTTGCACTTGAGGTGGACAGGGTTGCCAATGGCCACACACTTGAGCCGCCACTCATTGGCTTTGCCGCCCTCTTTGATGTGGGCCACCAGCTGGTACTTCTGCACGTGCTTGTCCGTCTTGCAGTGCAGCTGGAAGTTGGCCTTGAGCTGGGTGTTGTAGCGGCAGAGTTTGCACTGGTAGGAGTCGCCCATCACGGCTTTCCACTCGTCCTCCGGGAGGCTGCGCTCCACGTTCATGTGCAGCCCCAGCATGTCCAGGTTGTCCGTGGTGAACTTGTTGCACACGGCACACTGGAAGAGCTTCAGGGACGGGTCGTTGGTCTGGATGAAGCTCTCACCCAGGTTCATCAGCTCCTCCGACACCAGCTGCCCGCCCCCGAGGCGCATGTCTAGGGGGATCTCACCGCCCACTGTGGGGAAGGAGAGGGGAAGAGCGTCAGCGGCCGGGCTCACAGCTGCGGCTGAGGCACCCAGCCTCCCTGACCCCAGCCCAGGTTCCAGGAGAAAAAAGATCCCGTTAACAAGCGTTACAAGGTGGTACTAACTGGAAACACTACCGCCGCCCGCCCCTCCCCCCAAATCAACATTGTGCATTCAGATCTTTCCTGTGGACATCCTGAAATTTGCAAAACGCTTTATGTTTTTACCCCCGCTTTGGAAAAGAACACCCAGAATCACAATCCCTTGAATATTTTAATCTGGTCCCTCACTCAGATCCAAGAAAAGATAGGAATAAGCATCATTCACTAGACATAACAGAATCTGAAACTCCAGACCCCTGGCGTTGGAAATGAGTTACAGCTGCAGTCTAAGAGATGCAGTCTTCATGGCAGAGCAGAATCCGGCCCCGAATTTATGTAAAGCAGCACTGCCCAACAGAACCTTCTGCAGTGATGGACACAGGCTGTACCTGCACTGGCTGGTGTGCTAGTCACTACCCACATGTGGCTGGTGAACACTTGGAATACAGCAAAGTTATAAGCAAGCGACTTAATTTTTTTATTTTATTTATTTTTAGTTCATTTAATTCAGATAGCCACAGGTGGCGAGTGACTCCAGCGGTGGCGAGTACAGCTCTAAATCTGAGATTCAGGGGCCGGTCTCCCTATTCCTCATCATGCCCTGCGGGTCAATATTCTACCTGCCTGTCAATGGTGCCGGCTCCTCCCACACGTCCCCAAGAATACAATCAGTCCCCTTCTCTGAGCCCCCACAGTGCATGAAACGTTAGGTCTGCAATGGGACACGTCACATTCTCCTTCGTCCTCAGCCACAGGCAGAGCCACATGCTGCCTGGTAGCCCCACCAGGGCATCGCCTCTTTAGGGCAGGGGTCCAGGCTTCTCCTGGCTGAACTTCTTGAGAGTGCCCAGCCCCCTACACAGATGCTGTGCAGGACAAGGGGAAAGGGGAACCAGAATGTTACAGGTTCAGGAAGTCGATCAGATGGGCCATGAAATGCAAAAGTCAGTTCACAGTCCCCAGAAAGGGTCTGCGAAAGCTCTTCTCTGCCCTCCTCGCCCCGGCTGTTTTTCAGCCCCTCCGTGCCCTGCACAAAGCGGGGATGGGCTCTCATCTGCCAGTGGGAAACTCACATTGCAAGCTCTTATTTATACCGCAAAGAAGGCTTGGAAAGAGCAGCCTTCTCTCCATTACCCAGCAGCATACAGTCAGGCAGACCACTGAGCGCTGGCTTCTATTTTCTGCCTCTCCCCCAAACACAGGCACACATGAGCTATTATGTCTGCCCCTGCCCCTCCCCAACTGATACACAGACTGGAACTTTTACATGTGCTTGGCCTTAGGTTTGGTTTGGTTTTTTTTTTTTTTTTAATGACTGATTACAATCCAAGTTAGCAGCTAATCAAATAAAAGATTTTTTTTAATAATTTTCTTATTTATGCTACATGAGGCACCTCTAATGAGAAGATCAGTTAGGAGGCTTCACCGAGCTGACTGGCTGTGTTTGAAGCCTGTGGAAGATCTAGCAAGCCACAGAGATCTTTGACACGTGCATTCCAGAAGGCTCAGGAAGCTTTCTGCTTGTCTTCTCCACTGCCAACTCCCCCAGTGAGAGGAGCCTTAACTAAGACATTCTTTTCAGGACAAGAGAGAAAAAGAGGAGGCGGGGGGAGCCTAAAAGCTCCATCCCTTAATGGGGACAAAGGCCAGGTAGCATCCATGAAACATACTCGGTGTTCAGTAAAAGCGGAAACTGCCCAGAGGGTAAGACAAGGACCAAATATATATTTGTTTCTGATGCCAACCACCTGAAGCATCAAATCTTCTCCACTTTTTAAATTTAACCTCAGCACATCAATATTGCTCTAAAGAGAAATTCAGCTGTCACTTGCTGGATGCCTGAGTAAAAATGAGAAATCCTCGAACACACAGAGGAAATAAGTCCCTATTCCCCTTCTGAGCTCTTGAAATGCAAATCAAAGAGACACAGAGAAGCAGTGGAATGAAGGTGACAGGCAAGCCAAAACTCCCTCCAAGAACTCTACCGTGGAGGAACGAACGCAGGGCTCAGAATCCTACAGATTTGTAGAGCTAGAAGGAACTAACTCAGCCTCCAGGAAGTGGTAGGACCTCACTCATTTCTCAGGAAGTTAGGAAGAGGGACCTTGTAAGTGAGAACTCAGCAAGTGTTTACTCTTGAAGTTACACCAGAGAGATCATCGTCTTGGGGCGGGGGGGGGGGGGGGCACCTCCCCACATGCACCCAAGCCTAACACTAGACACTAGAATTTACACCCGGACACAAGAACCCACCCATCAGCACATCGCCAGAGAGGCACATGCATTTAAAGACACGTTCTAGACTCAAAGGCAGAAGCGGAGGACCTCTTAAATCTATACAGCTGTCCTACTGCCAGTTGCCACCTGGGAGGGCAGATGCTCCCGCTACCTGTTTCTCAGAGCTGTGCTAAGCTTCGTCATCTAAAGGGACGTCTGGAAGGATATTCAGAGAGCTTCGAGCCTAGTATCTTATCTACAAATGGCAGCAAAATTCAACCAGACCAGACCAAAGGGTGCCAGCCCTCTCCTTAAAGCCCTCCAGAAAGACAGCCTCCCCAGAAGCAGAATCTGTTTGGTATCATTAGAAGGAAGGTCCTGTCAAAAGACGTATGAGAACAATAACTTTGTAAGCAGGAATGTATTTCACAAAAACATTTTCCCCCCACTAGAGAGCCCAGTAATATCTAAGAACACCTACAGCCTTCTCACAAACGGCCTCAAGAAAGATCGGCAGAGTTGCAGACAGGACTTAACATTCTGGCTCTTTCACATTTGCATACACTCACTTCTACCCAAGTCCTACGATTTACACCGTACGTCCTCTGGACATGTGCTCTCATACCCACGCCCTCTCAGGCTTCCAGGATAGAGGATCTGGGACCCTCGCTCCATCTCAGCAACTCTTCTGGACTAAGGGCACAGAAGGTTTCCAGAGACTTACCTTGGCTGATAAGCAATAACCCTGAAAAACTCAAGGGCCTTTGCTTGGCTGACCTGGAAAAAGTCCTTAGAAGGAAACGCTCTAGTCTGTTTAAGAAATAAAGTATGAATCTGCTATGGAGGTCCAGAACACAGGGATTTATTCTACCAGTTCTTTTCCATCTGCATATGCCCGTGATACATGATGCCCCCACAGACTCACAGACACATGTGTGAAAGCAAAGTATTTTTCTACCACTTAATTCAAGTCTTAGTCAGAATTACTGGTTTTCAACGTAATTAAAAAGATCTCACTTTGACCCAGTATGAACCTATCCATTTTCTGTGTCTTCATTCCACCTACATTATATTTGATTTACTTCAAAATCTGCCTCCCCAAGATTTTAAATCTCCAGCTGAAAAAACTCAATTCCCATAGGCTTAAAAATAAAAAAAAAGAAGAAGAAGAAGAAGAAGAAGAAATCTTACAGTATGATGCCATCCCTTGGTGTGGAACCCTACGGTTCACTCTGGGGACAGATAAGATGATTGATCCTTGTGCATCCATTATTAACCAGTTGGTAAAACATCTTCAAATCGTTTGGTAATAAAGGATCCACAGGTCAATACTCCAAAATAGAAAACAAGATTAAAGTAGTAAGGATTCAAATTTAAACACATAGCAGGAAAAACAAATTAAATGCTATGAAATATAACTCATCAGCAGCAATTAGCGCTAAAACACCATACGAAGACATGCCAACTGGAGAGGCTTGGCCCCTGCCACTAACCTAAACCCTGCCAGAATAAAAGTTCCTGCTCACACTTTGTTGCTGAGAACAACTTATGCCCGGGTCAGTCAGGGAATACTGCTTAATCCAGGCCAGCAATATTGGTCCCAAGAGGTTAGCGGAGTCAGCGGGCAGAGACCAGGCAGTGCCCATGAGACACAGGTGGGGTGGGCAAGAACAGCCCCCATCATACTGGTCCTTGTGGAAGCGATTTGTACATTCTCTTGTTATAGAGGCTCTGCCCCAAAAGTGACCATGGTTCTTTTTATGCAAAGACTCATTGTTTTTGGCATCCAAATCCTATCCTCTAGATCCGATTCTAGGTCAATTAAGCCAGTTGGTTGGTTTAACTGCTGTCCCGACACAGTCAACTCACCTTCTCTAACATGGGCTGTTTATTCACGGCCGACAAAGGCTCCATTAACCAGCATCTTACAGATATCAGAACTCAGCTTTCTTTGATGTACAATTTTAGAATGTATTCACTTTTCATTTAGCACACCACTCTTTACAGTGCCTGGGGCACTGTAATTCCCAACTACACTTAACAGTGACAACTCACACAAAACAAAACAAAACAAAACAAAAAGGAATGCATCTCTTTCATCAAGATCCTCATGAACACACTGGAGAACTTTGATGGTGTATCTGGATGGCTCCCTGCTCAGCACAGAACCAGCCTTCGGTTATCCGAATAAGGTATGCTACAGTTTTGAGTTGCTCTTATGGGGAGGATCGTCCCTATTTACTACTTGAACTGGCAGTTTCCTGTAGATTACGGTAAATATTTAATGGAATCCAGAAGTTTCAGATAATTCGGGCGATTTTCAAATTGAGAAAGAGATGAAAGAAGAAAAGATGGGAAGAGAAAGGGAAGTTGACCAGTAGCCAAAAACAAGAGGAGACCCCTCAAGTTTAATCCCAGCCCGTGCAGCCGGAGTACAACCGTGGGTCTGCTGAATACATACGATCCCCCACAGTTACACAAGGGGTCCTTGCGAGAAACACCCGACGGTCAGACACTCACGTTTACGCACCACCACTCTGGAGAAAATCAGCATCAGCCGAATCCACAGGACCTCAGTCCATTCTCAGTTCTCCCCAGTTAAACTCAAGTCACCAGAACAAACAAACACGGAGTCAGCCTCACCTAGAGCAGGCGTCATGGCGGCCATGGGCCCCGTGGGATCCAGCTGGAATCCACTCATCATGAACTGGGCGTCCGAGGCAGTGTTGTCCATCTTCAGGTTGGGCAGGTTCATGTTCTGGGCCAGGTAGTACTGGTAAAGCTCGGCCTCGGCGGGCGAGGGGAGGCTGCCGAGGCCCAGGTGGCGGTTGTGTTGAATCTGGGACATGTTCTGCTGCAGCAGCATCATGTTGTGCATGTGCTTCTCGCTGGTCATGTGGATGCGCAGGTTCCTGGCCACGTTGGTCTCGTAATCGCACACCTCGCACCGCCAGGTGGGTTTGGTTTTTGGTTTGGTGGGCGAGGGGGCCCCACAGGAGCTGCCGATGTTGGCCGCGGCGGCGGCCGCTGCCGCTGCCGCCGCCGCCGCCCCGGCCGAGTGGCTGAACACCTGCTCCCCCCCTCCGTTCTGCAGGTTCTGCATGTTGTTGAGATGCTTGTCGGACTGCATATGAATACTGAGGTTGCCTTTGGTAGTTGTGGAGTAGTTACACACCTCACAGCGGAAAGGCTTGTAACCACACGTGTAGCTCTCACCTCGTGCCAACCGAGGGTGGGGCTGCCCGCTTTTGCAGTAGACACAGGAGCCCCCTGGCTCCGGGTGCTTCTCCTTCATGTGAGCCTCCAGTGTTTGCTGGTACTTGTAGTGCCAGTTGCACTTGGGGCACTTAAGTGTCTTACATGAGTTACGAGAATGCATCATGGTCATGTGGCCGCCCAGCGAGCGGGAGGAGCCCAGGACCGTGTCGCATTTGGGGCACTCCACGCCGCTCCCCGAGGGGCATTCCCCAACCCCAAGCTCGCAGAGGGAGCCAGCGTGCTGGTGATGGGGGACAAAGCCCCCATCATCGCCCTCTGTGCTTTCATTTGGTTCTGGTGCTGTGGCATTGTCTTTATTGGCACTTTCGTCAGCAAAGTCCAGCCTCCTGCCGCCCTCTGCCACATTGGCCCTGACGCCCTCACTGTTAAAGCTTAAACGATTCCTCCTGTTCGCACCATCAAAGACAACAAAGGAAGAAGGAGAATTAGAACTAGTAGAAGCTGTGCCCCTCGACAGGGTCTGGAGCACATTAGGCATTAAGGGGGAGTTAGAAATGCTTTGGTTTGAGAGAGCAAGGTCCTTTTTGCTGCTGCTACCTGCCGCGGCCCCAGACTCCTCGTGGGGCCTGTCCTCCAGCTCGTCGTCCAACTCGCCTGGAAAGAGTCCTTTGCAACCCTCGTCTTCCTCCTCCTCTTCTTCCTCCTCCTCTTCTTCCTCTTCCTCCTCCGCCTCTTCCTCCTCCTCTTCCTCCTCCACCTCCTCCTCGGCTGGCTCTGCCTTCTCGGAGAAACAATCCGGATCGCCCACTTCTTGCTTCTCTCCTTCTGCTGCCCCAGAGTCCTTGCCCTCTGAGGATTTGGTAGGACTGGAGGCCAGAGGCCCCAGGGGGACTGAGGTAATGGGGGTCTTCAGGACCGAGCTGGTGAGCCCGCCAAGGTTCAAGAGGGTGCTGGGGGTCAAGATCCCAGCCTGGGGCTGCTCGGGGCCGGCAGCAGAGCCGGCTGGGAGAGTCTCCTCCCCTTCCATCCGAATGCCACTAAATTTCCCATAAAAACTGTGTCCGGGGCCTATGAGGTTAGCCGTAGAAACTAAAGGGTGTTGAAAGTTTTTGTTTTTTGGTTCCAAAAAACTTACAAGGGGTTCCTTGTCTTTGCCAATCCCTTGGATGATAGCGGAGATGTTCTTATTGCTAAGAATTTTCCGCTCGTCTTCGCTCAGGGTCATTCGATGGTCATGCACCGCGTGGGTCACAAACGAACGGACGTACCCGAAGGACAGTTTGCACAGGAAGCACATCAGGATGGGCTTCCTCTTGCCATAGAGCACAAAGCCATCGAATTTGGACAGGTCCACGTTGTTGGGAACATCTTTGGATACGCAGGAGCTTTTGGCGGAGCCGTCGCTGTTCAGGTAATCCTTGTTGCTTTTGTGTCGCACGTCAAACACGCGGAAGCTGTGCAGGACGGGGCTTAGCCCCGTCAGGGCTGAGGTATTCGGGAAAGCCTGGTCTGGGCCCTCAAACCATTTCCCGAAGGATGAGGCTATGTGGAAAGTGTTGATGATCTGTGGGTAGACTGGTGCAGCACAGGAAGGGTCCCCTTGTTTGCCCCCCGCCCCGGGGAGAGAGTTCAGGAAGAGCGAGGGGGGGGGCCCGCTGCCGCTGCCACAGGCGCCCCCGCTTTGGGTCAGCTGGCTCAGGCTCTCGACAATGTAGGCCGAGCCGTCGGGCTGGTAGACGATCTCCCCAGCCAGGTTCTCCACATCACTCTCCTCGTCCCCGTCCTCACTGGTGTCGCTCCCGCTCTCCTCCCTCAGGGGCAGCGGGGGGCGCGCACTGGGACAGTGGTGCTCCATGTAGGTCTGCAAGCTGGCGAAGGAGGCCGAGCACTCGTTGCAGCTGACCTCCTTGCCGGCGGGCTCGGCGGTGGGGCCGGCCGAGGCGGTGCTCTCCGCGAGGCGCTCATTGAAGGGGGCCCTCAGGCTGTCCAGGGGCCCGTGGTTCTCGCTTGTGGACTGCTCCATGCTACTGGGTTTGTCGGGGAGGTGGGTGCTGTTGAGTTCAGTCCATTGCTGGTGCTGAGGGACACCGCACCCATTGTCCTTCCCCGAGACGACGGGCGAGTCACAGCCTTCCATGGTAAGGCCTGCGTAGAGCTTTCATTGCACCCAGTACGGATCGGACCTGAAGAGCGGAGGCAAGGGGAGGAGAGGAGGGAGAGAGGGGGAAGAGAGAGAGAAAGGAAAGAGGTTAGGAGGGCCGAGGCTAGGTCCCGCACAGAGCACTCTAACAGGCTTCTGTCCACACCCACAACAGAGACTGCCAGGGCAGCAGGGACCCCGGCCATGTCCCCCACGCCGTCCAATGAACGCGCAGAGGGCGGGTGGGATCCCCTGGGCATGCCAGCCGGGGTCCGTGGCGTGAGTGGGGAGCAGGGGTACAGGGGGCAGACAGGAGACTCCCTCCTCGTCTTCGGACGGTAGGCTCCTCGCCCCTTGGAGACAGGTTCGAATTTCCATTCTTTTCGAGCACAGTGCGAGTCGGGGCTGGGCTACAAGCCACAGCAGAGGAGGAGGGCCGAGTCATCTCGTCAGGCCCCGCCGAGGACGCAGAATGGTGGCCCTACTGAATAGAGACAGCCAATCACTGGCGGCTGCCCACGCTGTCTGTGGGCCAAGGGAACACCCACAGGGAGGGGCGCACGAGAGGAGGAAGGTTCTGCACCCCCAGAGAAAAACTGGGAAACCTGTGTGGGGCTGCGCTTGCTGACTTAGAGGTAAAGCTCAGGCTGCTGTTGCCCTTACTGGTCAAACATCTAGTTTGAGAAGTTCAAAGGAAAGTAACAGAGGGCTGCATGGCTCAGAGAGCAAGCCTGCGGGGTCCAGACACGCTCTGCAGGCCCTCGACAGGGCCTGTGCCTGCTTCCATCCTCTGCAGGCCTGGGAAACATCATCCCATTGCACAAACAGTAACACCGAGGAGCTACATCTACAAACAGGCTCAATACCGCCCTGACGCTGTGAAACAGAGGGCAGATCTCCAAAATCCTATCTCCACCCCCTCCCCCGAACCTGTAGAGCACCCCTGCTTGCAAATGAACTGGCTTCACACTAAAAACGTGATGGTGCAAACTCTGAGCCTGACGTATCTCGGAAGACTCTCAACTGGCCGGCTCCCCCTCTAGCAGCGACGATCGTGCCCTGTCTGGATGGAGCCGGGGCACCACCGGCGGTGGTTTCTGCTGTCGGGGATCTTAGCGGCGAGCCGAGACGGCAGCTGGGCTCCCCCGGCCCCCATTCCACACCTGCCTCGGAGTTATTAGTAGCTGCTCAAGCAGCTGTCCTTCAGCCCCGGGGCTTTTCCGTTTCCGACTCCAGAGTGCCACTGAGTTGAATGTGCCCTCTGAGACTTCGCATCCCCGCGGTGGGAGGCATCAGCTCCCCAGCCATCACTCTGCTCCTGTGGCCACATCATCAGGGGGGCAGTTCTTCCGTCCCGGCAGGGATCCTACAGTCAAGTCAACTCAGCCTCTCCGACAGCCCTGACTGTTGAGCTGCAAATCCCAGGCCACCCTCCCCCCTACACCTCTTTCCTGGAGAACATTTGGCTGCTTCTCCGCCCAACATCTCATTCATACACGTCGGAGGAAGGTTTTGGCTGGGTTTGGTCTCTCTCCTTCCCCACCCCACCCGTATCTTCCCATTCTTTTTTTATTTCTTGATTCTTGACTGCACAGTAAGCCAACAGCTCCCCCTCGGGAAAAGATGGGGAAGGCAGGTTTACCAGAAGTCTCTGGAGAAATAACTTTGGAAAAGCATGTCCTGTTTTGTTCAAAACACACACACACACACACACACACAACACACACACACACACACACAGAACCTCTCAAGCTTATAACCTCAAACTGCATTACTACAAAGTTCTGTGTGCCTTAGAAAAGGCACATTGATTTTCAACTACACGAGACCAAACCAAACCAAACAGCAAATGCGATGGGACTTCAGAAGGCTTAGCTGGGATACAGGTGAGAATCCAGGGTGGCTCTTCTTAAGGATGCGCCTGATTGGCTAGATGACATCTGATTGACAGCTCAGGCCAAAAAGGTTGGCAGGCTGAAGGGGCGGGAGGGTTAACAGCCCGATTGTAAAATCAATGTCATAAATGCTTGGTAAGTTACAGGAACATGCTGGAAGGGGAGGCCACGATTGATAAAGGAGAACAGCTTTGATGCTTCACTAGGGACTTGAGTATCGACAGCACAGCCAATCTCCTCTCCAGCCTGGGCTAGGCCAGAGAAACCTGCAAGCGTTTACCAATTAATTGGTGGGCTTTTCTTATTCAGCTCTCTCTTACCTCCTCCCCCTCCACAAACCATCCAGCTAAGTGGTCAGGACTTAGAAAAACTTGCCTAACTTTTCTATCCCCAAGCAAAACGTGTCAAGCTAGGATGGCACTGTGGCCACCTATGAAAGACAGATGACCCCATTGTGGTGCCATTTGCCCCATCAGAGAGGACATGCGGAATATCACTCATTCACAGCGAGTGGGGACAGCCGGCAAGAAACCAGTGGGAAAGAAGGGTCCGCTTCAGGATGGAGGCTGCCTGCTCTGGGCCCCCTTTCAAGGCACGCCGGCCACGTCAGGCAGAACTGTCTATAGCCTCGCTAAGCAACGTGTGGTTCTGGGACAAGTAGCATCATTCTTCACCGGGGCACCTGTGAAATTCGGTCTCTCAGGCCCTGCTCCAGATCAGAATCTGCATTTTATCATGGTGCCCTGGGGACAGGCATTAAAGCTGAGACACTCTCTGCTTCGCAACATCATCACCAGATTGCCATCGTTCCATGCTTGGTGCCTGGACCGCCAGGTAACCAGGCAGGGTCAGTCTTGGGTTCCCCTACCGGTTCCGGGGAGGCGCAGAGAAGGGGTGGCCGAGAAGGGACCTGATAGAGATGAAGCAATCTCTTGAACCTGCCCAATCCTTAAGCTCCAGGACCTCAGGCTATCCAGAACTCTCCCACCCGCCGGCTGTCCCGTTCGCTGTTTATCAGCCAGTCAATAAGAAAAAGGTAGTTCTTACTTAAGGAGGCAGAAGTCAACTCGGCAGGTCGATCAGCACTCTGTCTGTAAACATGGTTTCCCGTAAAATCAATGATCTTCAGTTATAGAGGGCAGCCTGGGAACCCAGCAGGTCCCCACGCGCTTGCACACAGCCCCACCGGCAGCCTCTGTTCAGACCCCCACACCCCACCTCCGGCTCTGCACCCCTCCTCCCCCGTCATGCACTCCAGGGCCGGCTCACGCACACAAATCCACACCCTTCCTGCAGCCTGCTTCTCTTAAGCTGCTTGTGACCCCAAGTTCCTTTTCAAACACAGACACACTCTACTCCTAACCCCCTGGTATGGTACTCAACATG
Organism: Helogale parvula; assembly: GCA_004023845.1. Lineage (NCBI taxonomy): Eukaryota > Metazoa > Chordata > Mammalia > Carnivora > Herpestidae > Helogale > Helogale parvula. The sequence continues at coordinate 722 of PJEM01003122.1, read as the reverse complement.
GCGTCTGTGTGTATGTGTGTGGTTTTAAGACTTTGGTTAGATTACAAAAGAGCACATCTTTCCAGTAAGACGTTCAACGGGGAGATACAGGAATGATCTGGTTCCCAGTCATTCTCTCTTAGTGTTTCAATCTGTGAGAAGCAGTCTTGTGCAGAAAGTTCCAACATCATCACCAAGAGCCCACCCCCCAACCTGCTCCTATCACAAGTTACAGTTCCCCTGGAACCTACCTGGGAAGCTCCCCTGCATCAGCCTTTACTTCCCAAAGATTGTGTAAAATGATACATCTTCGTATTACCCTGGGCCCCACCGCTAACAAAGTCATTCATCTCCCTCTTTCAACCAAGAAGATGTAATCGGACAGTCTTCTGACACTGCTTTTTAAGGTGACAGGACTGGGTATAAAGCAACAGTTACTGGGAAGCAGGGCGGGGGGCAGGATGTAGTTATTACGGAGGGACGGGGGTTCCTACTGTTGCTCCAGCTCCCAGGGAATTAAACATGAACAGTCACACTTTGTAATTTTAAATTGTTAATTAGCACAGGGTTAATTAGGCGGTCCTTTCAGAAGAGGCTGTTTGGCAGAAAACCAAGAAGAGAAACAAAGGGGTAGAAAAGAAAAACAGAGAATCCAGACTGCAAGAAACTGTTGCCTCCGTGAGTAACCCACGCTGCACGCCAGAGAAAAGTGAAGCAGCAGGCACACCATCCTCCAGGAGCAG
>PJEM01003121.1:0-197882 GCA_004023845.1 Helogale parvula | reverse complement strand
TGAACATTGTGGTACATGTGCTCCTATGCATCAGCATTTCTGTATCTCTTGGGTAAATCCCTAGCAAAGCTATTGCTGGGTCATAAGGGAGTTCTATGGATAGTTTTTTGAGGAACCTCCACACTGTTTTCCAGAGCAGCTGCACCAGGTTACATTCCCACCAACAGTGTAGGAGGGTGCCCGTCTCTCCACACCCTCGCCAGCATCTATAGTCTCTTGCTTTGTTCATTTTAGCGACTCTGACTGGTGTGAGGTGGTATCTCAGTGTGGTTTTGATTTGTGTTTCCCTGATGAGGAGTGATGTTGAGCATCGTTTCATGTGCCTGTAGGCCATCTGGATGTCCTCTTTGGAGAAGTGTCTGTTCATGTCTTCTGCCCATTTCTTCACTGGGTTATTTGTTTTGTGGGTGTGGAGTTTGGTGAGTTCCTTGTATATTTTAGATACTAGCCCTTTATCTGATATGTCATTTGAATTTAATGAAATGTTTAGAGGTGCATTAGGCAGGGCATTGAGTAGATAATGAAAGAAAATGCAAAATGCTTATTGATTCATGATGTGGTTTCATCTTAACTTGGGCAAACCATGCAGTATTTAACACATAGTAGCAGAATATTTACTATTGAAGCTTGAAAAGATGTGAGTTCTTTGTGTGCAACCTTTCATTTATGCATGTGAGAGGGTTGTCTTTTTTTTTTAATATCTTTACATTGTAGTACTTGTTTTGCTTGTTGGTGGTGTTTGCTTATTTAATACATTCCGTCAAGGACAGAAATTACATGCTGATTTTTTTTTCCCCATAGGAAGTGTGTCTTGGGTTTTTCCCTTATTATTTTCTTTACTTTTTTTTTTTCCTCTTCTGTTTTTGGTGGTGGGGGTGGTTATGTTTAAATGAAGTTGCTTTTACAACACCAAAGACTTAATCATCCATTTCCTATATAAAAGGTAGCTACTTTTTTTGCATGGACCTCAAGTATATTGTAGTAGAGAGGTGGAATTTAAGGAAAGGTATTAAGCAGGCTGTGTTTTAGCTTATGGGCAAGTAATAAATTGTATCATTTATCTTGAATGTATCATAGATAAGCTGCTATATAACTATTGCCACTTCAGATAGCTGTGAAATTAGGTGATTAACTAGTTGTTACTTAACCTTCTAATTTCTGTATGAGTCTAATTACATGAAATAGAAGTTGGGGTTTTGATTTTTTACTTTGCTTTTCTGTTTGGAGTGTCATTGTAACTACTGTATTGTAAATGATGGAAAATAATTGCATATGTTAAAAAATAAATTGTGTTATATTAAAAGAAAAAAGAAAGAGAACCTGGTACATATAGTGTTGTGGGGAGAAAAGCTAATGTTACAATTGGCAAGTCCTCTTTGGTGAGAAGTGGGCAGGAGTCTTTATTCTGGCAGCAACTTGGTTGTCACAGGCAGCGGAGAACACATCCAAGGTTGGAGCTGGTTCCTAGGACGGTACTGGAATATGAGACGTTCTCATTCGTTCCGCAAAAAGATTCCGAGTGTTCTAGCCACTGTGCGAAGCACTAGAGACAAAGACAAAATATTGGTTATTGGTGACGTTGGGGTGAGAACACGAGTGGTGTGTTTGTGGGCCTGGGCAGTGGAAGACTGAGTGTCCGTCACAAAGTGGAGACAACAGATAAAATGTGTGGCTCATGGAGGATCCGGGTGCCTGGAATGGAAGCAAATGGCAGGAGCTGCAGAGACTAAGGTGGTACCTGCCAGGGAAGCCTGTCACTGTGGCTGTAAGACTTGAAGGGACCCACATGCGCATATCTGGCTCAGCCCAATCCATGTCAGGTCTTAAGGAAGAGGCACTTTACTTTATTTTGTCTTTGTCTCTAGTGCTTCGCACAGTGGCTAGAACACTTGGAATCTTTTTTGCGGAACGAATGAGAACGTCTCATATTCCAGTACCGTCCTAGGAACCAGCTCCAACCTTGGATGTGTTCTCCGCTGCCTGTGACAATATTCGATCTAAATTCCACACAGAATGGACATAAGTTTTCAACTTTCATTTTCTAGCGTTCTCCACTGAGAGGGCGCGTCGCTCGGTCATGTCTGGCTGCTCCTGCTGCGTCTCGCGCCTCTCCGCCTTGACCCTGGTGTTCTTCCAGCCTCGACGCCTCCCCTCCCGCTTTCTCGCTACACTCCGATTTAACGGCATACTGCACTGAGTTGTTACGTGTCAGGACAATCGTTTGTCAGTATTTCAGGTTCGATACTGGAGGTGAGAGACATGGATCTCATCAGTTTTTGCCAAAGCCTCTTTCTCAGAAAACATCCTTCGTAACATCAACAATTTACGTGGTGCAAGGCAGACTGGGTTCAATATCCATTTTGTGGAAGCATCAACTGTTTTGTGAGTGTGTGCCCTTGCCAGGGTACACGGCAGAGCGGAACGGCCCACATTGGGGGCATCAGTCGAAGAGTCATCTGCACAGACCCCTCCTCTTTCAGTTTTGAGGTTTTGGAGAGCTGCCATTTTATCATTTGAGCAAATGAAGGATGGATGACTGACAGCATTAAATGTCCTGGTTTGTCCAGGAAATGGAAGGCAAGGAACTATACATTGATGATCTGCCCCCCCGTGGGTCAGATAACGGTCTGCCATGGGGTGAATGAAAAGCGGTGGTTGGGGAGGAGTATGATGGTGGTCATGTGCAGATGTTTCTTACGTTGAAAAATGGGTTTATTAATGGCATGCTTATACAGAAAGTTCTAATCAGGGATTCTGCTACCGTACTTAATTAACCAGTCAGCCTCTGAAGATCCATGAAGCTCAGATCCAGAAGTGAGTGATAATCAATGTTTGGCTTTGCTCTGTCCATAGCTGAGAAATGAATGGCGGCAGACATCAGAAAGCTCAATCAAAAGACTAAATCGATATTTTATTTTGTCTTTGGTCATCAGTAACCTGATGGGAGGAAACACGTGTCCTCCTTGATTTCTGTTTCGTTCTACACTTGTGTGATTTTCAGAGGGGTGCAGAAGAGGGGTGAAGGTGGAAATAGAGTGTTCGATCGTTTGGCCATTACAAGATGATAGTTACGTGCTAAGAGTACACAGCCAGTGTTTACCATGAAACTTCGCGTTAACGACTCTCTAACACCAGCAAAAGAACCTTAAGAAAATAGATTCCAAACTCTAGGGAATATGATCAGCTTATTTCTACTATTAGGGATCTGGCACCATCCCTTTTCTGATACAACACATGAATCAGATTCTACATAAACTGGACTGTAGTGAAGGCACAGGTGGGAACATATTTGGTCTCCGAGGAGCATAGGTGTAAGTGTGCAGGGGTCAGCATGAGGGTAGGAATATCAAGGAATACGCAGTAGGAACTCAGTTTTAATTTTTATTATTTATTTATTTTGAAAATATTTTATTTTCTTAAAGATTTCTTTGTTTTGAAAGAGAGAGAGAGTGAGCATGCATGCACATGTGCGTGATCAGGGGAGGGGCAGAGAGATGGAGACAGAGGGTCTGAAGGGCGCGCCACGCTGACAGCCTGATGCAGGGCTCAAACTCATGGACCACGAGATCACGATCTTAACCACAGCTGGATGCTTAACCCACAGAGCCACCCAGGCAGCCCTGTGGTATGCATTTTAAATGCCTTGTTTTTATGGCTTTTACTTTGTGGCAAAGCCAGCGTTTTATAGAACAATTAAATAGCAGTAGCTTTTGTGTGAAAAAAAGATACTGGAAAATTTTTTTTGTCCATTTGGAACAAGCCTTTATTTCATTACTGATGGCATGTGAAGATGTCATCCAAAAGAAATGAGCCTAGTGTGAGCAAGGAGCACCTTGAAGACAGTTCCTCTCTACAAGAGATTATTTAGACTTTGTGTGATTCTGAGCTGTTATGTTTAAGCCTCATTTCTGACAAAGGCTAGAAAACTGGAGATTTTTTTGCTACTTGCAGAAAGGAGGCTTACATTAATTTTGGTGTTGCAGGATATCTTCCTAGTTAGTGACACATGGTCTCTATCTCTGCCCCCAATTCCAATGTCAGAGTCAACTCCCCAAGAGCTACTCTTAGCAATCAAAGTGGAACGCCTTCGTTGGATCGTTATATTTTTCCAGAACCAGAACTAGTTTAAGACCGTGGCTCCAAAGTCCATTAGCCAAGAAAGAAGAATTGTCTTACAAAGTGATAGCAAGATTTTAATTTTCTACATGTTAAAAATGATAAAGCTTAATTGTTTTACTTAGAGCACATGTGAGACATTTGAAGATTAGGAAAATTTTAGATCAGAAAAATATCGAGATCAAGTTCACTTGACATGGCCTGAAATTGGACTTGCTAAGAGGACCCCGCAGAATGGTTGGCGTGATTGAATGTGCGTCACTGGGAATTCCTCAATGCCCTTGGGTGACCCATTACTGTTGGCGGTTTGCCACGATACTGTTCAAATCAGAGTTAGGGAACTAAATAAAAATGGGCACATTTCTTATAAGTGAATTTAAAGAATTCTGCTGTGTATATTTATTCATTTTCCATCTTTACATACATTTGTATAAATACAAAAATGAAGGGGCGTCTGGGTGGTTCATTTGGTTAAGCATCTGACTTCAGCTCAGGTCATAATCTTGTGATTCATTAGTTCGAGCCCCATATCGGTCTCTGTGCTGACAGCTCAAAGCCTGGAGCCTGCTTTGGATTCTGTGTGTGTCTCTCTCTCTGTCTGTCCCTCCTGCATTCGTGCTCTCTCTTGCCCTCAAAAATAAATAAATATTTAAAAAATGTAAAAACTACTAAAATGAAGATAGGTGTATGTACAATATCCTATAAAGAATGAATCTTTTAATGCACTGTAACATCCAATAGACAATTGATTTAACCATGAGGCTGTTATGTCCATATTTTTCATTTTTTGATTTAAAAGTCATGGGTTCAACTTTTTCTTTTATCTTTCTTTGAACATTTTGCCTGAAAAATTTCTAGCATACATCAAGATAGAGATGATAGTATAGCAAACCTTCAGATACTCTGTATTCAACAATGAACATTTACTTCTTAACAAAAGTTATTGGGGCTTTTGGTCATGTGACTTTGTTCAGGGTATTGAATCCAGTAGTATTTCTTGAAATGGGTTAAATATGTGCGTTTATCCATGGGATGTCTTCATTTTCAAATCTTACCTACAGGTTCCTAGAAAGTAGGGGCCCCTGGGTGGCTCTGTCGGGTGAGTGCCTGACTTTGGCTCAGGTCATGATCTCACAGCTCTTGAGTTTGAGTCCCATGTTGGGCTCTGTGCTGGCAGCTTGAAGCCTGGAGCCTGCTTCATATTCTGTGTCTCCCTCTCTCTCTCTGCCCCTCCCTCACTCATGCTCTCTCTCTCAAAAAATAAAAATTAAAAAATAAAAAGAGAAACCCCAAATTCCCAGAAAGTAGAAATGCACTGGAAATCATATAAATATTATTATTGATAGTTTGACTAAGTATTGGAACATTTTTCATAATAGTAAAGAGAAAATATATTATTTTAAATAATATTTTTAATAATATTCTTCTGAAATAGTTTTCTATAATTAGATCAGAGAAATTATAATAAAGGTCATCTACATTTTATGTCATGATTGGTTTTTTAATTTTTTAATTTTTTTTTACTTTTGAGAGACAGAGAGAGACAGTGTGAGCAGGGGAGGGTCAGAGAGAGAGGGAGACACAGAATCTGAAGCAGCTCCAGGCTCTGAGCTGTCAGCACAGAGCCCGACGCTGGACTCAAACCCACGAACTGTGAGATCATGACCTGAACTGAAGCCGGATGCTTAACCAACTGAGCCCCCTGGGAGCCCCTTGATTGGTTTTTAAATAAGCCATCATTAATTCTTACATTAAGATTTTATTGCTCTGTGACAGATGTGGTGTTTGTGAATATGTCAACATCACGCTGAAGACGGATGTGAGCGGACAAAACAGTTTTGTGTTCTGCAGAAATCAGATGTTCGATTTCATCCTCAACAGCCATGCTTGCTTGGTTTAAGAAAAAAACCTTGTTCGGTATCAAGTGTGCATGCCCCTCTTTCTGGAGAGTAGCAGGCGGATATTTGGAACAGATGAGAAAATTCATTATTGAGTGAATAAATAATGATTCCTCAGGAAGCTTTGTTTGAAGAAAGAAATGTTAACGTGCTTAATTAAAGTTTAATTACAATCATCCGTGTTTATTGTGATCGTAAAATACACAAAATGGTTATTCCACCATACTTTAAGGCTTGATACACGTTAATGAAATAAGAGCTCATTTTAGCAAAATAAACCCCACGGTTTTCGTATTGGGCCACAGCAAATGTACCAGGTGAACTAACTGCTTTCAATGAATGCTTTTTTTTCCTTAAAGAAATACACATGTTTTTAATGTTTGTTTATTTTTTGACACCGAGAGAGAGAGAGAGAGAGAGAGAGAGAGCGCGCACGCGCGCGCGCAAGTGGGGGAGGGGCAGAGAGAGAGGGAGACTCAAGATCTAAAGCAGGTTCCAGGTTCCGAGCCGTCAGCACAGAGCCTGACATGGGCCTCGAACTCTTGAGCTATGATGCCATGACCTGAGCCAGAGTTGGACACTTAACTGACTGAGCCCCCCAGGTGCCCCTCAGTGAGGGCTTCTGATCATACAAAAGTGAGCATTCTTTTCCTCCGTTGTGTTTTTCACCCCATACCATATGCAGTGTTAGATTTTAATGGGTTTCTAGCATTAAAATGTATTCACATGTTTAAATTAACATTCCAGTTTGTGATCTGACTTGCTAGAGGAAGAACGTGGAGCTCAGTCCTCCGTGTGGGGGATGAGACGCCACAGGCCTCCCAGCTGTGTAAAACCTTAGATTTTGCACGAGAAGAAAGGACATGTTGAGTCCCATCTTAGATAGAGTGAGCAGTGGAGGAGGGTGGAGTTCGGGTCACACCGTGGGACGGTGCATGTCGGTGACCAAGGCGAGGACCCCTCGCGTCCTGACTGGGTGTGGGTTCTGGTGTTGCCACGTTGTGGGTGCTTGGGCCACCTTCCGAGCTTTTGTGAAATGGAGGTATTTACCTCAACATTCCCGTGAGGCTCCCAACCTAAAAGTGTGTAGATAATGTCTGCCATGTAATAAGCTCCTTAGACGCTAGGAATTGGTGGTCAGTTTGGCAAGGTATGGAGGTGGTGACCCTTGGCCTTGATGGTCCCACTTCCTTCTGGCTGTACTGTGTCACCGCCTCTTTCATGAGTGCAGACCCTCATGGTTACAAACTAGCCAGGTCTGTGTGTTTCTGCTGTGTGAAATGGGGGTACCAAGCACAGTGCGGCCAGGGGCTGCGTGGACACGGCTGAGAAAAACGGCGTTTGGATGGCACAGAGTTTGGGGGGCAGCAGTGGTCTCTTCCGGCCCGAAGCCCTACCGGCTGCACCCTGAGTACCCTTTTCAGAGGCACCCATCTTTTACTCTGGTTTCTTGTTGTGAGAAAGCAGAAATTGCCCTCTTTGGGGTGGGGGGGCTCTTCTGCAGATGGGCTTTCCTAGAGCAGCTAGTTTTAGGGGTCTTGCAATGTATCAGGAGGACATTGAAGGTGCATCTAAGAACTTTTAAGTGTGTGACGTGGAAGTAAAATCTCTCTCTCTCTCTCTCTCTCTCTCTCTCTCTCTCACACACACACACACACACACACACACACACACACACACACAGCCCTGAGTGTAACTAATTATAAAGCTTGGCTGGCACTTTACCAGTGCTAAATGTTTATTTTCCCATTTGCTTTCTGAAAGTTTAACTGAGAAAATACTCACCACAATAGCGCCGGACTGATAACCACGCCCGAGAGGAGCTTGACTGTACAAGACGGCCCGGAGTCCGTTCCTCCCAGCACAGCACTGACACAACACAGACCCCCTGATGGAGGCGGGGCTCACGCAGCCACCTCTCACCTCATACTAGTTTCTCGGTATAACCAAAATAATGGAATTTTGTGTTTGCAGGACACATTTCAGAACTGACTTTCAGATCACTCAAGAACGAGCCTAGGGTGAGGTCGGTCAGTGGTAACCATTCTCTCTCCTCCAGGATAAAGTCAGAGAACAAATCAGAGCTGACCAAGAATCACTTCGTAAGCTCAGACCAGAACTCAGAAGGAAATGCAGGACTGGACACTCCTGAGCTCCTTGCCAGTTTACCTGTGTCCGCAAGCAGTCGTACGCACGATGCTCAACAGTGGGCTCTCTGCTGGGGCGAGGGAACCCGACCGTCGCATTTCCTGGTTTCTGAAGTCTGGTTACATCCAGCATGGCTTCCAGGCTACTGCTGTGATGTTACTGAACACAGAGCTGGGAAGAGATGTGTACCACTGACCCTCGAGGGCTGGTGTAGGATGCGACCACATGGAATCCATACACCCAAGAGTAAACCTTTCTGGATCCCCAGTTTGTCACTCCCTGGGTCTTATTAGGTCACTTCGAAGAGCGCCATGGTGTGCAAGAAGTAGGGTGTACACCGTCTGTCAATAAAATAGGTAAGAGGTGTGCCTAAAGGGGCGTGCGGTGCTACGGTTAGGCACTGGTTGTCCAGTGGCTGCTGTACAAATGCCAGGCGGCTAAGATCACAGAAGGCTGCATGAGCAGGGCTTGGACTAAAAATCAAAATGAAATAAGTAGAAATCTTCAGTGTGCAGACGGAGTCATGAGGGCAGTCCCCATCCTCCTTTTCTAATCTGGATCATTCTTTTGAAACTGTCATCACCCCTTATTGTTCAGATATACTTCATTTATACTTTCCAAGGGACAGTGCGGTTTTGGGGGAAGAGCACAGAGTCATCAGAAGATCTATATGGAAAAGCTGATTTGTTACCTTCAAATAGAAGGTGTTGGGCCGGTCCCTAAATGTCTTTGCTTAGCTGAATGCAAGTTTTCCTAACATATGAAATAGGTGTCGTCTTTTAGAAAGGTTGTGGCTCAATTCACAAGCTCGTGTGGAGGAAAAGCAATGCATCCCAATGACAAAAATCAGTTTACAAGTGTACCATACCGTGTGGCTGCTGCTGCATCCGTTACTGCTGATATAATGATGTTGGTGGGGGTGATGTTGTGGGAGATGGTGGCCATGGTGGTGGTGATGATGGTGAGGGCGTGGTGGTGTTGATAATACAGGCAGTGGTGGTGATGCTGCTGCTGCTGATGGTGGTGGTGATGGTGATGGTGGTGGTGGTGGTGTTGATGGCTGGACGGTGTTGATAATACAGACACTGGTGGTGACGGTGGTGATGATGATGGTGGTGATGTTGGTGATGATGGTGATAGGATGGTGTTGATAATACAGGCAGTCGTGTTGATGGTGATGATGATGATGATGGTGATGACGATGATGATGGTGGTGGTGGTGATGATGGAGGTGGTATAGTAGGGATGATAATACAGGCAGTGGTGGTGACAGTGGTGATGATGATGATGGTGATGGTGTTGGCTGGACGGTCTTGATAATACAGGCACTAGTGGTGGTGATGGTGGTGATGCTGCTGCTGTTGCTGATGGTATTGATGATGGTGATGATGATGATGATGATGATGGTGATGGCTGGAGGGTACAGATAATATAAGCACTGGTGGTGATGGTGATGGTGATGATGGTGGTGGTGGTGGTGGTGATGATGGCATAGTGGTGTTGATAATACAGGCAGTGGTGGTGATGGTGGTGATGCTGATGTTGATGATGCTGATGGTGGTGGTGACAGTGACGATGGTGCTGGTGATGGAGATGGCATAGTGGTGTTGATAATACAGGCAGTGGTGGTGATGCTGATGATGGTGATGATGATGATGCTGATGGTGGTGGTGACGGTGATGGTGGTGGTGGTGATGGTGGTGACAATGATAATGATGATGGTGGTGGTGACAGTGATGGTGCTGGTGATGGCGATGGCATAGGGGTGTTGATAATGCAGGCAGTGGTAGGGACGGTGGTGCTGGTGATGATTGCGGGATCTTCACACATACTCTCACTTCAACTGCCCACCACAGTCTTTCAGGTTCAAAACTAGCGAATAGAGTCTCTTGGAAACTCGTGAACTACTGTAACTAGTTGCACACATACAAGTTCATAGAACAACATGGACGGGGAAGCCTGGCACCCGGGTCCCTCCTTGTGCACAGTCCCTGGGGCCCTGTCCCACGTCCTGGGGCAGAGACGCTGACGGGGCGCTTTCTACAGACATCAGAGATTTACTAATGTACTGTGCAGTCTCTTCCCCTTTGCTGGCTTTTGTGTTACAACACTTCCATAAGGTGAAAAAGGAAGAAAAGGAAATTATTAGGGAAGAGATTGTGTTCCTTCTAGAAAAATAGGGCTTTGCGGGAAAGAAAAGTTACCTGGTATTTACATATACCCTGCTCATTATTCCTGATGCCATTCCCTGTCTGACATAAGGAATATTAAATGAGCAGAGCCTGGCCGAGGGTCCATGTCTCTGGAGAGCTGACCATGTAGGAACTTTTTTTGCACTTCAATTTATGCTACAATTCTGTTTCATTTTCATTTCCTATCACGGTATCACTTCAAAGTGAGAAAAACTTAAAAATCAATCTTTTTTCAGTAAAAATAAAAAAAACCCTAAATTGTATCCTTATTATCTCCATGAGCTATGCCGCGTCTGTTGGAGAGGCTGAACGAGATGTCTGCGTGTGCCTGCACGTGTGTGTATGTGCGCATACGTACGCTTTGTCGGCAATGACTCACTTCACTTAGGAGAAAATGGTAAAGAGGGTGATCAGTCAGAATAAGTGTGACACTGTGACAGTACATCCCAAGGCCAAGTTCACCCTATAATAGAAATCAGGGTTTTAAATGGTTGTTTTGTTGGCTGGGAATGGGCCAGAATATCTGTCTTTTTTTCTCGCCAAGATTAAATGATAAGGTATGATGATGACTTATTGGTTCCAATTTATTTTCTGTCAACTGGCTTCTGTTTGGCCAGATTTTACATTCTCCTCACGCAGATTTCTGGTCTTGCCGGTGAAGTCTGCGCTCCTTCTCAGAGATTAATATTGCCTAACATGTATGGTTCTACATTTTGATATGTGTTTCTGGGCTTATATAAATCAGGAGTTGCATAGCTGTTAATAAAAAAATAAATTCTGCATATTCTAATTATGAGTTTTAGCTCACCAATTTACCTTAAAAATATTGAGCATACCAAAAAAAAAAAACAAAACCCAGAAAACAAAACCCACTTCCCTTGTCCAAGAAGACCTCATCTTGAAAAGTGTTTTTATATCTTGAGGCAGGAGAGAAGCGATGGTGAATGATACTCTGTGTAATATTTTAATGCCGTAGTGCTTTCTCTTATCATTTTGTATAATTTATAGTATCTAAGCCTGTGCTTTTTTAAACTGCTATTTTAATGCTAGAGAGTATTTACATACTGAAATTCCCAGAACATGGCATGTCTCCCCATCTGTTCAGGCTTACTTTTATGTCTTCTGGGAGTGTGTTACAATTTTCCTCATATAGGTTTTGGAAATTTGTTTTTATATATATTATATATCATGTATATTATATATATTATATATATAGGCATTCACACCTTTGTGAAACACTTTTTTCCTATAATTCTGAAACACGGTACCTTTCTTTGTTGATTATGTTTCTCTCCATAAGAATTATATTCTGCAGGGAGAACTTGTTTTGTTCAGTCTCGGAGCCCCAGCGCTGTTCAAAGCCCATGGCGCATAATAAATACTGAAACTGTACTTGTTGAATCAGTGAAAGAAGGTACGTTTCGGCTTCCCCCCTCCCTGCCATCCCTCCCAGGCACATCTCTACCTCCAGGCGGGGTCTTAGGTACCTTCGCCATTGGTCTTTACTTCTATTTAAGTGAAGTGTATTATAATTAACACCGAGTGAATAAATTCTAGAGCAGAAATTGCAAACTGGTAACTTAAGGCAGATTGGGCAGACACCTTTTGTCCTCCCTGAACAAGGTACAACAGACGCCTTTTCTAGTCAGGGGGTCCCCACGGGAGCCCCGTGAACTCACTGACTGCACTGGGTGGCCTGGCAGAGCTGGGGTCTCCTCCCCCCCACCTCCGGGTGCTGCCTGCAGATGGCCCACGGTCATCGCAGCGGCCATGATGACCCCTGTCGTGTGACCCTTCACCCGGATTCTGGTTAATCATCCATCTGTTCTGGCCGCAGAAAGCACGTGCATTTTCTGTCTGAATCCAGTGAGTTGGGTGTTTACGCAACACAAAGAGAAACTGGCTTAAACTGAGAGGCTGCCAGGGGTCAGATGCTTCTTGTAATGTGACCTCAGTTAATTCTCATGGTGACCCACCAGGACGGGCCTCCTCGCTCTGTGTTTCTGAGAAAGAATCACAAAACAATGCAACAAACCCTCAATCTGCTTCCACGGGCAGATTTTCCTGACCCCTCTTCATGCCAGCTAGGAGCTTAACAATGTAAGTGAGGACCATTGATTTCATTAGTTCTAAAATTAGGGGGTGTTTGTCTTCTGCCAACCCTAAGACTGATTCTTGAATATCATGAATCAACTCAGAAAACATACCTGTGTTCTCAGTACCTAATTCCCTCCGCCCCAGACACGCTCAGTAAACAGGTAACGGTGCACATTCTGTGATGAGAGAGGCTGGCATGACAGGCATTTTAATTCTCAGCAAGTAATACATCATGATAAATACAGGGGTCACGTCATTGGTGACTTTTCCGTGACACGAACTTTTTATGCAAGAGCTGCCTGGCCTTGGAGGAGATGCGGGGAGAGCCTGGTGGGGAGGCAGAGAGGAAGCCAGGTGTGAATTTAACCTCCATCAAATGGTTCTGGCAAATGTTCCATGGAGCCAGAGTCTCACTGGGTGTCCAGGAAAAGGGGTTGTGTGTTGTGTGCATGAAACCACACACGTGAGAGTGGAGGGTCCGGTGTGGCCTGTGTGTTTCGCCCTTCTGAACACAATGCAGGGAACCTCTATGAAATATCCTCTATGACCTGGGGCTTTATTTTTATTATTTTTCTAAAGTTTATTTATTTTGAGAGAGAGAGTGTGTGTGTGTGTGTGTGTGTGTGTGTGTGCGCGCGCGCGCGCGTTCAAGCAGGGGAGGGGCAGAGAGAGAGCAAGACTGAGCAAGCTCCATGCTGTCAGGGTGGAGCCTGATGCGGGGCCGATCCCACGAACTGTGAGATCATGATCTGAGCAGAAATTAAGAGTGGGACGCTTAGCTGACTGAGCCCCGCAGAGGCCCTGATGATCAGTGTCTTTCATCTCTGTTGCGAGCCCTGTCCTCATTCTTCTGGGCTTGAGACTGGCGTGAGCCCCGTCCACAGACAGTTCACACCCTCTCCTTGGCCCCTGCCTGGGGCGTTTCTCCTGTGGGCGCCCCTGCTTCATGCTGGCAGTTTCCTAGCAGCAGGTGCTTCCAGGCAGCTCCACACTCCACTGCCCGCCTCAGGTCAGGCCTCTCTCTTCTACCTGGGCGTGGCCGTGGCCCCCAACTACTTCTGTCTTGGCTTCACATCCACCCACCACTTAGCTATCACAGTAATCGACTTTAAGGACAGATCACTCTCCCGCCTCAAGACTTTGGCAACTCTCCATTTTCCTTCGATTCCACCTTCCTTATCCACAGTCAGAAGAGAGCCTGGAGCCACTGCCCGGTCTTCTCTCTGGCTTCTCTCCCCTTAGACTTTCTCTATCATCAATCCTACCCTGTATGCAACTGATTATTGCCCATCTATTGACAATCAAGGTGTCTATCCCATTATCCAGAAAGGTCTGACTGCTCTGCTGTGCTTCTTTCCAACTTGAATTATGGGTTTCATGCTCATGATTCTGAAAAAATCATCTATATGCTTGTCTCATAGATATATCACAGCAGGGCCTCATTGACTGCTAGATTCCCGTCTGAGGCAGCAGAAAAATGCCCCCCCAGGGATATGCATGTCTTAACCCCAGACCTGTGACTGTGTCATGTGATAGCGGGACCTTTGCGATGTGAGGAGATTAAGGATCTGGAGATGGAAGACTGTCTTGGGTTATCTGGGTGGTTCCATTACAATCCAAACATCTTCATCAAACGAAGCAGGAGTGTTGGAGTGAGTGGGAGATGAGAAGATGGTGCCACACCGACTTTGAAAGTGGAAAAGGGGCCAGAAATCAAGAAATGCAGCCGCTTCTAGAAGCTGGAGAAACAAGGGAACAGATTCTCCTCCAGGCCCTTTAGAATGAACACAGTACTGGGCACCTGCATGGCTCAGTTATTTGAGTGTCTGACTTTAGCTCAGGTCATGATCTCACGGTTCATGAGTTCGAGCACTGCATAGGGCTCTGTGTTGACAGCTGAGAGCCTGGACCCTGCTTCGGATTCTGTGTCTCCCTCTCTCTCTGCCCCTCTCCCTTCTCAAAAATAAATAAACATAAATTCTTCTTTTTTAAAAAAGAATGAACACAATGCTACTGACAGGTGGAGTTTTTTTCCTCCAGTGAAAACCCAGTTTGGACCTCTCAGTACCCGAACCATAAAGTTTGCAGGAGTTTGTCAGAGTGGCAGTGTGGAATCAGTACAACGTCTTTTGAGGAGGGAGTGAATATTTGATGTGTAAGCAATGGCTCACGGAACAGAGCATGTGAAGGGACATATTACGTTTTATGTCAAGGGCGTGGGGGGACATCAGTCTCAGGAAGACACAGAACCTTGGAACGCTGTGTTAGTGCGTGGTGGGTGTGGGGAGGGAGGAGGGCTGGCGTTGGTAGATGTCTGGGATCCAGAACTTTTAGAAGATGGAAATGAGGGAAACAATGTAAACCGCTGTGGGAAAAAACCCAACACGACTCCCAGGACACCAGGAGACGTCAGAAAGTGATTCAAGGCTGACAGATACCCATCAGCCTGTGGAGCAACAGGACCTCTCGTTCATGACTGGTGGGAATGCAGACGTGTGTGGCCGCTTTGGAAGACCGTTCAGTGGTTTCCTACAAAACCAAACTGTCTCTTCCCACAGGATCCAGCCTGTGTGCTCCTTGCTCTTTACCCATATGTGTTAGAGTTTTGTGTCCACACAGACACCTGTCCGTGGACGGTTATAGCAGCTTTATTCATAGTTGCTAGACTTGGAAGCAACCAAGGTGTCCTCCAGCAGGTCCGTGAGAAATAAGTCAAAAGGCCGGTGGTGGCTGAGGGTTGACCGCGGGAGGAGGGGCGAGGAGAAGGGATGAGTAGGCAGATCATGGAGGATTTTGGGGGCAGTGAAAGGACTCTGTGTGACCCTATAGTGGTGGATGCGGTCACTGTACATCTGTCCAGACCCACGGAACGTACAACACCAGGTGTGAACCTTCACGTAAACTATGGGTGATGACGGCGTGTCCGTGCGTGTGGATCAACCATAACAGACGTACCGCTCCGGGGGCGGAGTGGCGGCGCGTGTTGATATTGGGGTAACCAGTGCATCATGGAGGCAGGGGAATGTGGGAAATCTCTGCTCCTCCCCTCGCTTTTACTGTGCACTTAAAACTGCTCTAAAAATAAGTCTGAATAAAAAAAATCGTAACAACTTTGAATAGAGCTATTTTTGGTGATAATCGCAAAGTAAAAGGGATAACCGTGAGCCCAAATTCCTTGCAGGTGCGGGCTCTCCAGCCCCTCCGTGGGCCAGATACTCTGGGGTTCTGTCTTCGGTTATCTCCCCTGTGGCTGGACCCGGACCCAGTGCTGGTCCAGATCCATGGTGGGGACGGGGCCAGCTGGCTGGCGGACTGTCTCAGTGTCTCTGTGTCCCTCAGCCTAGATGGCCGGTGGACAGGGACAAGTGGAGCGTGTGAGCGATGAGGAGTGACAGCAGGCCTGGGGGCCAGTGAACCACTGGTGGCATCTCCTGCCCCCATCTGCCAAGCCCCACAGCTGCTGGGCTGCTATTTCCAGTGGGGTCAGCCCCCTGGCAGCTGTGTGCAGGGCTCTTGGAAAGAACAAAGTCTTTGCACTTGCCTGGTAGCCGAGCCCCACCGAACCCTGAGCTTTGAACTCAGATATCCCTTGTGGGGAAAGACACCAAGCGTGTGTGCTCAGCAATGTCAGAAAATGATTCTCCAAGTGATACCGACACTTTACTTAGACTTAACACCTTGGACCTAAAGATGGAGTCTTTTGTTCCTTAAGAAAAGGAGAAAAATAGCTTTCCTCTCACCTGCTAGAGTACAAACAGAGTTTAAAATAGAAGAGCAAGCTGACGGTGTCACATTTGCCGCGTGTGTTCTGCCATGACTTTTAACTAAGGCGAATAATACAGAATCGTTTATAGTGCGTTGGGATTATTCAAGTTGTAATGTGTGTGGGTCTGTGATCGAAATGAACCAGATTGAAGGAGGAAAGTGATGACCGTTGTTTGTCTTTATTTCGTGATTCTCACCAGAGCTCTGCCTTTCTTGTAAACGTGCTTGTTCCATTAAAACACAGTCATCGGATCCCTCCCTGCTGATTCTTTGAAAATGAATGTCTGCATTTGGGAGAAAGCACTTCATTCTTCTCTTTTCCCTCTTTGCCAGTGATGTTAACTTGCTCTTTGAGAATGCATCTCGGGGAGAAATACTGTGTCCACAAGAATAATGAATGACTGAAAATGCACCTAACATCTTAGGCATTTGATGATGACTAATTATGTGTTGGTACTGGGCACTGTGCCCATCTTCTTCCTTGCCTTTGGCGTGACCAAAATAACATTGACACCTTGATCAACACTTTTCCTCTTTGTTTTCCTTCACACACTCATTTTTGTCCATTCTTTTTTTAATATTGGGGTTCCAACAAATCTGTCTGTTCTATTTTTATCTGTTTTCATGCCACACAATCTCCTGGCATAGTTTCATCATTTCCCTTGCATCAGCCTTGCAAATCGTACCTGGAAACTTCCTTCCCTGGGTCTCTGGCCACACCTGTCTCCTGTTTTAGACTCATCGACCCAGCCAGCTAGTAGACCCCTTTCTGTGGCTAGCTGCCTCGGTCTGAGATTGATCTCATGGCCTGCCCCTGCCCTCCACATCTACTCATGCCCCTTTGTCCCATGGGTGAGTGGCCAGCCCTACCTGGCTCTCACTCCAGTGCCTCCTTCTTAGTTCTCCTGTCCCCTGGTTTCGCCCACTTGGCCGTCTCTTGACTGTTTCCTTCTCACCAGTCCTCCAGTGGACTCTCATGTATGTCTTCCTTATTTCCCTCTGGAATTGTGCAGTACTGTCCTCTGCTCTGGCTCTCCCCAGTGCGTTCTCCATACTCAGTCCAGAACTTTCCCATACACCACACTATATTTTGCTCTGTACATCTTTCCGTGATTCTGTATTGCCTAGGGGATGAGTTCTTTCTTCACCCCTAAGCTTTGTAGGAAAGGTCTTTTGTGATTCGACTCCTATTTTTCTCAGCCTCTCTCTCCTGACTCCACAAGTAACGTGTGTCATTCTAACCACACTGCGTTTCCTGGGCTGTCCTCGTATTTCCTGTTGTGCGGGACATGATCCTCGTGCAAGGGGGGCTTCTAACGGCTGTCCCAGCCAGCGTGTCCCGCAGAGCACAGAACAGAAAAGCCCACGCACCACATTAAAATGCCTGTATCATTCTGTTTCCTGACTTAATTTGAAACACACGGGAAGTACCAGGGAAAAGACTAGTGAGTTGAGGAATAATGAGAGAACACAGGAGCCCGTACTGTTTGAGTCCTAGGACACCGCTGCTGTGGTTCTGAGGATCCAGAGTGAGGTTTCATCCAGCAGCCCCACAGATGGAAGGTGTCCTGGGTCCACACCACGTCTTCCTGTATTCGAGAACATGTCTGTCTGGCTACATGTCGTCCATTAGGCTGTGGTCAGACATGGGCTTTCTCCACTTCCCTGGGGTTGGGGACACATGTGGGGCCAGTACCACGTGTTGTCAGTGGGTGACCAAACTTGGATGACAGAACCGCCAGCTCAGAGGTGACAAGTGAATGGCTTCGTTCTGCCGTCGTCACCATCGAGACACACACTCTTGTTTGATGGAGCATATTTTAGTTTTCTTTATTCCATCCGTCTTTGGCCTGTCTTACAGCTCGCTCAGCTCTCTCCTCTGTTCTGCCTGGCTTCCTCTCAGCCTGGTACCTACACGTAGTAGGTCCAGTGTGCGCTGCCTTTGCCTTGCAAGCCCCAGCTGGCTGACGGTTTACGCTGAACGCATTCCAAGAGTCCATCTGACTGGTGTGTGCATCTCGTCCTTGAAGCAGAATGAAATGAGAAACGTGCTCTCAAACGCGTCGTGTGCTCTGTGCACCTGTGTGGCGGCTGGACACCATATGCGCCCCATGGGCCCAGCCTCCTCCCCGCTGCCATTTCTTTTTTTGGTAGTTTTTTAACATTTTAAGTTGTCTCCACACCCAACATGCAGCATGCACTCATGAGCCGGAGATCAAGAGTCAACAGCTCTACTGACTGAGCCAGCCAGCAACCCACCTCTTGCCATTTCACCAGGAGAATTTTCACTCACCCTTCAGGGACTAGTCCTACCTTCTGCTCCCCAGGCAGCTTCTGTGAGCCTACCAGTCTGGGTCAGAAGCCCCAGAGGGAGCGCTGTCTACACTGGTCAGGGTTTTTAATCATAGTTTTCTGCAGGTACGCACTTACCCTTCCACTTGGTCCTGTGACACCGGGAACCACTTGGGGCAGAGATCTTGTGCTCCATCTGGTGCTATTCTGGGTTTCCCAGGCTGTGCTGTCGCCACAGCAGGAAGATGGGGTGATGGTGTTCATGACAAGCAGCATGCCTGTAGTTTTGTTTCTGCACCCCAGTTGCACACATTCTGGTTCCACTGATTGATTGCACCCCGCCCCCACCCCCGTGTTTAAGAAGCCCCCAGCAGGGGTCCGCGTGCCCTTCGCACAGTCTTGTAGGCCGCCCTGTGGGGGGTTCCGCTGCATATTTGTCCTCCTCTCCTTCCTCACGTGCACTGCTGCTGGCGACACCAGGGCTCCGGGGACGGAGAGGACAGGTGCTCTCAAAGCACGTCCCTTGGTGCTGGTTCTCAGTTGGAGTGGCCCCAGGCCCAGCCCACTGCCATGTCCACCGCAGCTACACTACCCCAGGGCGTGGCTTTCCCTTGATGGGCCCAATCATGCCCCTTGGCCGGGGTGGGGGGTTCTTTGCATTTGGACGCAAATAAGCTCTCTTTATTCTATAGTCTGTTCATGGATTCCCCCCATCAGTGCTGTGCTGATTTGCCAAACAATCACAGAAATTGTACACTATGGCAATAACACCGGGCCTTCTTGACATTTTTCTAGTCTGGCTTCTGCGATACTGTGGTTCTGTCGTGTTTCTCTGACCATCTTAATTTTTTTTTTTTTTTTTTTTTTGGCGAAGGTCATTTCCTTATTTCTTCTTCTACCAAAGGCAGAAACCTGAGGTCAGCACTCCCCTCACAGACTCGTCTATACACATCTCAGAAAGTTTAGCCTTCTTTTGCCTCGAGTCGCTACCTTTGTGGTCTTCATTTAGAATCCGTAGTTAACTTATGAGTCATGTTCTCATTATTGTCTAGTGAGTGGTGCTGTGGGCTGGGGGTTCATTTTTCCAGATGATCCCTGCTTCTCAAATCCAGTCTACGTTTATCATCTTTGATCCGAAAGTGAAGAGTTTCCAATCACTCTTTGGGTGATGGTGTCTCATAAATGTGTGCGAGAACTGGATGTTACCTAACAAATGCACACTTCTCAGACGACGCAGAAGTCTAATCCATGTATTAATTTTTATTTTCTAGCAGTAAATATGTAGTGGGTGTTTAATAAGTAATTGTTCAGTAACAGGCACTTCTTTAAATTTTTAAAAATATTTTAAAAATTTATTTTTGAGAGACAGCGCAAACAGGGGAGGGTCAGAGAGAGAGGGAGGGAGATACAGAATCTGAAGCAGGCTCCAGGCTCCGAGCTGTCAGTACAAACCCTGATGTGGGGCTCGAACCCACGAATCATGAGATTATGACCTGAGCCGAAGCCGGATGCTTAACTGACTGAGCCACCCAGGTGCTTCTTAAAAGAGGATCAGTAAATGTCTGGATCTATGTGTATTCCTTAGGTCAATTATTCATTTTATCCAATCCCTCAACAAGTTTTCGTCAAGGACTCAGGAACTGTAACTCTGTAAGGAGACGAACGCAGGCACCAGGTAAACCGAACTCGCGTGCCGTCCGCTAGTGTAACAGGCGGAATGGGAGAGTTTCTGAAGGACTGTGGCTTTCAGATTCTTTTTTATCATGATGCCCGTTAACTTTTACATTTTATGCTATGCCAGACACATTTATACACACCACACACACACACACACACACATAACTGAAACATAACTATTAATTATAATTGAAGCAAAAGTTTCATGAAGTGTTCATTACTATACGAGACAGACTCCGATATTTTCAAGTCTAGATATCACGCACAGTTGGCACCCACGAAGTTGGTATCAAAACCACAGTGTGACCAAAATCATTGTAGTTTCCTCGAACTTGGGGACAATTGCCATTGATTTCTAGCTCCAGTGGGAAATGGCACATTTACTCTAAAACCTTAGAAGAGAAGCAAATTTTTCGACTGTATAAATAGAATGGGTGAAAATAGGTAAATATGGTACTGAAAAGAAAGAGTTGAAATGTTTCCTTAGCGCTTACAAAGGCAAAGGGGATTATGCAAATAGAAACTCGGGCCCCACACATACATTTTCTCTAATTTTATTGTTCACAGTGATAGCAGGCTTTTATACAAGTACATACTGTGTGTATGAATGGGTGGGGAGATAAACAGATGATAGAGGTACGGACATGCACGCACACACATCATCACCCAGTGGGGCTACGTGTTAGACTGAGTTAAGGAACCAATGGTAGCATCCTTTGAGAGTCATTAAGGCAATCTTTTATTAAAATCTCATTTTCAATTTTATAAAAGGATTCCAAATATTAGGTGCTTTGCAGTAGGAAAAAAACCATTATGATCTCCGTTTTCCAGAAAGAGCTTGAATTTCCCCCTGCTCCCCGGCCTCTCCCGTGTGGGAGCATGAGCACCTGTGTGGTGCTCCCTTAGCTCAACCTTGAGTCTGGAGCGAAGCTGCTCCCCGCTGGCCGAGAACCCCGAGCGAGTGGCTCGCAATGGGGTAGGGTGGGGGGGTCTCGCCCAAGATCCGCTGCTGTGGAGAGAAGCCCACGGTGGAGGCTCTGGGAGATGCCACTGACATCTGTATGAGACACTCTGGCCACAAGGGAGGCATCCCTGTCGGGCCGCCAAGGTCGTTCCAGCCCCCAGCTTCCTCCGAAGGGTGGCAAATGAGGTGCCCCTGGGCACCGGCAGAGCCACCTCCTCGCTCCTGCTCCTGATGCCCCCGACAGTGATGAGGGAGCAGCTGGAGGCCCCTGGCCACACCTTGTGTGCAGGGAAGAGTCACAGAGCAGCTCAAACTCCGAAACGCATGTCCCAGCTTGTCCTCCGACCACCGCTGTTCTGAACACACCGCCTACCGGGGGCAGCCCCTCCTCACAGAAAATGACACAGTTTGCCCGAGAGATGTTTGATTCTTCTTCGTTTTGGGTAAGTGTTCCCCAATAGCAGTGTTGTGGGTCGAGTTGTTTCCCCCCCCCAAATATGTGTGGAGGTCCTAATCCCCAGGCCATGGAAGGTGACCTTAGTTGGTGATAGGGTTTAGTTAAGATCAGTTCTTGGAGAAGCCTGAATCCAATGGGACCGATGTCCTTACAGGAGACACAGACACAAACCCGGGCACAGAGAGGAGACAGTCGCGCGAAGGCACAGGAAGTACAGCTAGAAACCAGGAGTTGCCCGTGATTGGCGGCAGCCACCAGAGGAGGGGAAGGCATGGGACAGATCGTCCCCCAGAGCATGGCCGTGATTCCTTCCTCCTGGCCTCCGGAACCCTGAGACCGTGGTTTTGTGTGGTTTCAAACCACCTTGTTTGGGGTGCTTTGTCCAGGCAGCTCTGAGAAACGAATACAGACCTTTGTCACGATATCGGGAAGATTCTATTAAAAAAAAGAAAAAAAACAATAAGGCAAGGCATAGTACCTCCAAACTGCCAGTGATTCGCAATAAAAAATTGATCTTAGATTTGCTTTGCTAGTGTTGAACTGGAATTAAACTATCAAGGTGAAAATCTCAGGCGAAGCATGAGTAGAAAGGCTCCTCTGCAAGGGTGCAGCATTTCTGTTTGCAGAAGGCAGTTCGCCTTAAGCCCGCCCGTGTTACCATGATGCACAGTTGCCATGGCAACAGCAAACCAATGAATGGACCACCTCCCAGAGACAGGGAGGTGAGTGAGTGTGAAATTGATTCAGTTGTACTCAGGAATCCGCTCACGCCAAATTTGTCAGGATGCAATTTCTGGTAGGAAACTGCATTTTTAGTTGCATTGATATGAGGGCTACAATATTAAAGGTTTAATTTGGATATTCTAATAGAAAGGTACTTGAAAATTAGGTGTATGTAGCAGTTTTAATGCATTTATATATGTTTTGCCCTGAATTTCACCTAATACTGATTTTCGTTTCCATTCATTTAAATTTGGTATCTAAAGCTTACCTTTCCACTGGGATGAAGGTTATAATTTATGTGCCCTTGATGTTAAACTGCTTTTGTTTGCTCATTTTAGATGGACATATTTAGCAAATGATGTTTTAACGAATATAAATGAAAGTTGTTATGTATGTGTTTTTATTTTTAGAGAACATTTGTAGATTGCATTTTGCATCAAGTAGTGCAAAATGTCAGTAGTACAAGTCAGTCAAAAATTAAACAAGTTTTGGGGCGCCTGGGTGGCTTAAGTGGATTAAGGGTCTGACCTTGGCTCAGGTCATGATCCTACTGTTTGTGAGTTTGAGCCCCGTGTCAGGCTCTGTGCTGACAGCTCAGAGCTTGGAGCCTGCTTCAGATTCTGTGTCTCCCTCTATCTCTCTGCCCCTCCCCCTCTCATACTGTCTCTCTCTCTCTCTCTCTCAAATATAAACTTTAAAAAATAAAAAAGAATTAAACAAATTTTAATACTTTAATATTTAAGCAGCCTGTGGTCAGGCCTTGTAAAAATAAATTGTTCACACAACATATTCTTGTGTCCAGAACTCATCTTCAGCATGCAGTCATCATACGTCACCGAGGTAGGAAGTCTTGATCGTTGTAATCCTTTATGACAAATGGTTTATTTAGGGTAATCTGATATAATGGTACACTGGGCTTTGGCCCATGACGTTACTGAAAACACTAGAGAGAGGAGAAGGTTCTCAGTGATGGGGCGGGTACTGCCCTACCCCTGTCTGCTATGAAATGAAGTTTCTATGAACCAAACACGTTTGTCAGACATCGTCAGTGTGAAGTTAGGGCACGTCTCCTCTCAGGGACCCGCGCAGGCTAAGAGCCGACTACCTTCCCGTGAGTTCAGCTTGGAGAACAGAAGAGCATGACTTGTTTACATAACAGAAACCAATATTTGCTCTCTCTTATTCTCCTGGCATAGACTTCCAAGGGCAACGTTTGCCAGATCCTGGCAGAATGCTTGCTGACGATGCATTTCTCCTTGGGAGACGAGGCAGCGCTCTCTAAAGCAGGGCGGCACTGCCTGAAGGCTTTTATGGCTTCCTGAGTGTTGGACGTGGATCCACTGACATGTCTTATGAAGGGGGACAGATATTTGGAACGGAGACTGGGGTTAGGTACGATAAAACGGGTTTCCTCTTGTGACCCCAAACTGATTGTACCCTGATGTTTATTTGGAAGTGCTAGCACACTAACACGATGGGGTAGATGAGGTGGTCCTTGAACTCAGTCACACACGGATCCACTGCCGTGCAGGTGGTGTTACCTGTCTCTTACATGTAAGCCCCTGGGAAGCTGTGGACACCCATCCTTACGGAAGACTGTGGACACGAAATAACTAAACAAGACCAGCCACGCAAGCGAGTCAAGCAAGTCTTCTGACACAGAGTCACTTCTGGAATAATGGGACCTGTTCTCGTATGAAGGTGGCGTGCCTATGCAAAACGGGAACTCAGGAGACAAGGAAAGCATTTCCAAATACAACCTCACTCCTTCAGTGTGTTGCAAGCACTCTGACTCTCGACTCTGTAATCAACTAGACCTTCAGGTTTTTTAATTTTTTAATTTTTTTTTTTTACTTTCTAGTGTTTTATTTATTTTTGAGAGAGAGAGAGAGACAGTATGAGCAGGGGAGGGTCAGAGAGTGAGGGAGATACAGAATCCGAAGACAGGACCCAGGCTCTGAGCTGTCAGCTCAGAGCCAGACACAGGGCACAAACCCATGAACTGTGAGGTCATGACCTGAACCAAAGTCAGATACTTAAACGACTGAGCCACCCAGGCACCGCTAGACCTTCAGGTTTTCCCTGCCCAAGGAAGCTTCCCCCCAGAAGGCACCAGCGGTCAGAGGACCTAAGAAAAGACAGGAAGAGGAGAAACAGGGATCATCTATTTTAAAAGCGCTGCCGCAATGCATGCAGGGACATCATTGATGTTGACTTTTAAGGTGTCACGATTTATTGATGAGTTCCATTTCTAGGAAACTTACTACGTAAACTGCTTAGGGTACTCGCATTTAAAAATGGCTTCCTAGGGGCTCCTAAGGGGCTCAGATGTTTAAGTATCAGACTGGCTCAGGTCATGGTCTCATGGTTTGTGGGTTCGAGCCCCGCATCGGGCTCTGTGCTGACAGCTCGGAGCCTGGAGCCTGCTTCCAATTCTGTGTCTCCCTCTGTCTCTCTCTGCTCTTCCCCTGCTCATACTCTGTCTCTCTCTCTTTCTCAAAAATAAAAATTAAAAAATAATAAAATAAAAATGGCTTCATAGACGATTGTGATAGTATTTTGGCATACTTACGTGAGCCGGTGCTGTTCTTTAGTAAGTACCTGCGTTGACCGACTGCGCTTCGGGACGTTTAGACCCTGTGGCAACGCTGCAACATCCAGTTACCTGCTTGGGGGGCTCGTGTATAGAGCAGGTGGGGTGTTACTGAGTGTATGTGGTGTGTTCCAGGTGGTGTGAGCTTCATACTTGAGCAGGACCACACCTTTTTTGTTTTTCCACGTTGTTGAGGTATAAGGGACATGTAAAAAGCTGTAGGCATTTAATGTGTGTGACAGTGATTTTGGTGGAGAAGTGCACCCCTGTGACCCTGTCACCAAAATCAAGTCCACGGATACGTGGATCTCCCCCCAGAGATTCCTTATGTCCCCTTTGTGATTATTTCTGTTATTGTGTGTGTGTGTGTGTGTGTGTGTGTGTGTGTGTGTGTGTGTATGTGTGTGTAGTAAGAACATTTAAAATAAGATCTACCCTCTTAGCAGGTTTTGAGCATATAGTACAGTATCGGCGACTGTAGACACTCTGTTGAACACAGCTCTCCAAAGCTTACTTACCCTGCAGATCTGAGACTTTGCACCATTTGACCTCTGCCTCCCTGTGTCCCCCTGCCCCCAGCCCCTGGGAGTCACTTTCTCCTCTCTGCTTTTATGATTTTGATGATTTGGGATTCCACAGGTAAGTGAGATCATGTTGTAAATCTCTTTCTGGGTCCGGGGTATTTCACTCAGCATCATGTTCTCTAGAACGTCTTCCGTGTTCCTGCAAAGGCCAACTGATACTCCATTGTGTTTTCCTTATTCATTCATCTGTTGATGAACACTTAGGTTGTTTCCGTATATTGGCTCTTGTGAATAATGTTGCAAAAAACATGGGAGTGCAGGTTTCTCTTCAAGATCCTGATTTCAATGGCAGTACTACATGTTTTCCCCTAATTAAGCTTTTTAGCATTGACTCACACAGATCATGGAAGACACATTGGGGTAGGCCAAGGGCTTATCTATTTCAAAAGATCCAATGCCATAATTTGATACACATGAACTCTAACATATGTAATGCAGAATGTTTTTATCTGGAAGCGAAAATAGTTCTGATTCTGATGGTGAAAAATAAGAATAATTAGAAAAATTACAACAAAACACTGCCGCTTGTGGAACACTGAACATATTTTGGGCATCATGCAGGATTTTCAGCTTTGTTATAGTTACTTCATTCTTAAGATACCCCCTAAAGTAGGTGATATTAATTTCATTTTGGAGATGAGAAAATAAAAATACATAAAGTGGTTTTGTTGCTTGCCTGAACCTCCTCACACATGGTAGATCTAGGGTTCAAATATTTTTCTAAATCTCCGGTTCTCTTCCCTACACTGATGAGGAAAATATTTAACTGAATGGACATTTAACTTGATATAAAATAGATGAGTGGAGACAGGGCAGGAGAAATTTCTAAATGGAAGCGAAATGTTATCTGTAGCCATAGGGGTTGAAGGCTGTCAGGTTTGTTCAGGTTGGTAATGAGAACAACTTGACCAGGGAGAAGACTAGTTAATGTGGAATACTAGAAACTAACGTGGAGAAATGGGATGTGGACAGTTTACGAAGGCATCTCATGCCAAAAGATTGAATTTAACCTTGGCAATGAGGAAATATTATTTTTGAGCCAAAAACAGTTCCACAGAGAAAGATATATTAGTAATCATTTTAGTATGAGTTAGATGAAGAGAAACTAGAGGCAGGAGAAAGGATAATCAGGATAAGAATAGCCTGGTCTTGAGGCTAGAAGATAAAGAGTTGGGATGGTGGCAGCAGAAGGAAGGGAAGGACGGTGAAGAGAGGGGTCAACAGAATTTGATAGAACGTGACAAGCAAGTTGGAAAGCCAAGGGGAATTGCAAACACCATTTCCAGAGTGTGCAGCTGGGTCCCCTGGAGAAAAGAAGGTTTCTTGACTGCTTGTGAGCAGTTGATAAAGAATACCGTCATCAGCTTAGGGGACAAGATTTGTTCCCTGCATTGAGATACGGCAAACACTGTAAATACAAATGGCCAGTAGACATTTGAAGATGTGAAAACAAAATCTGGGCATGGAAAAGCATGGAAAGATGTCTTCTGATTACCTGAAAGCCTGAAAGAGAAACAAAGGAGGAGAGTCCAAATGCCTACACACTACACATCATAACATGAAGAATGCCGGGTGAATGAAACAGGGTTTATGGGTCCCTATCACGGGCTGTAGTAAAACATGAACAGACTTGGCTAAGCCAACTCTTACCATCTTCACTAGGACAGTTCCCAAACCATAGGACTCACCCCTTCAAAGGGTACAATTCAATAATTTGTAGTATAGTCACAGTTAGGAAACCATCATCACAGTTCATTTCAAAAAATTTTTCATCACCTCCTCCCCAAAATAACCCCATACCTGTTAGCCGTCAGTTCCCTTTCCACCCCACCTACCTCTAACTCAGGCAACCGCAGTTTTATTTTTCTGTCTGTATGGATTTCTTCCTTCTACGGGACATTTCTTATAAGGGGAATCATGTATGTGTGGCCTTTTGTGACGGGCTTTGTTCACATAGCGTGGTGTTATAATACAGCTCAGTACCTTGTATCAAAACTCCTTTCAACGCTGGCTAGTATTTCTTTGTTTGGATATACCGCATTCAATTATGCTATGGATCAGTTGAGAGGCATTTCTGTTGTTTCTGTTGTTTGGCTCCTATGGATAACGTTGCCATGAGCGGTCATGAACAAGGGCTTTGGGGATGGAGGTTTTCATTTCCTGCTGGGTGTGGATCTAGGGGCGTGAGTGCTGCATCATAAGGTAACTCTAATTTTAGCATTCGAGGAGCTGCCGATTGTTTGTCAAAGTGACAGAAGCCTTTTAATATCCCACCAACAATGTCAATGTATAAGGGGTCCGATATCTTCATATCCTCTCCAATACCTGCTGTTCTCTGAATTTGGATTATAGTTAATTGTGGCCATTCTGGAAGGTGTGACGTTATATCTCATTGTGCTTGTAATTTGCATTCTCCTAATGACTAATGATGTGCAACATATTTTTCATTGGCTATTTGTATATCTTCTTCGGAGAAATATCTGTTCAAATCCTTTGCCTGTTATTTACTTGGGTTGCCTTTTTATTGAGTTGTAAATTTCCTTCTATATTCTGAATAATACCAGTCCCTTAAAGCCTGTGCTTTTCAAATGCTCCGCCCCCATATAGTTGTCTTTTCACTTTGTTGATGGTTATTAACTGCATGACAAAAGTTTAAATTTTTGCTATAGTCCAAATAATTTTTTTTTTTGCCACTTGTGCTTTTTGGTTTCATATCTAAAAAAAAACATTGGCTAATCCAAGGCTACAAAGATGTAACCCTGCATTTTCTTCAAAACCTTCTAAAGTTTTATACCTTACGGTTATGTCTGTGATCTGTTTTTGGAATAATTCTTATGTCTGGTTTCAAGAAGGGTCCAACCGTCTTCCTCTGCATGTGGTTACCAAGTTGTGCTGACCTCATTTCTTCCAAAGCTCATCTCTTCCTTAATTGCACCTCATTTGTCAAAATTCAGTTGACCGTAAATGCAAGGGGATTCTACTCCGTTGGTCCATATCTGCCACGTTGCCATGTTATCTTAATTCCTGGCGCTGCTCTGTAAGTTTTGAAACTGGCAAATGTGAGCCTCCAATATTATCCTTCCTTTCAAGATTGCCTTGGCTAGTGTGGGTCCTTTGCCTTTTCACATAAATTTTGTGATTAGCTTGCCAATTTCTTCACAAATCCAGTTAGAATATTAAGAGTTTGTGTTGAATTCGTGTATCAATCTGGAGAATATCTCCATTGTAACAAGATGATGGGTTCTAACCCATCACCATGAAATGTCTTTCTGTTTTATTTCGATCCTTAATTTTTAAAAAAATCCTTCATAGGTTCTAGTGTATAAATCTTGGACTTTCAGAAATCTATTCCTAAGCATTGTCATGACTTCTGTGGCTACTGAAAATAGAATTTAAAATTTTTATATTGATTTATTCATGAGTGTGGAGAAAACAATCAGTGTTTGTATGTCGATCTTGTATTCTGCAAACTTGCTGAACTCAGTTGTTAGCTGTAGTAGATTTTTGTGTCAGAATTTGTAGGTTTTCTTATAAACAAGATCATGTCTTTGTCCGTAGAGATAACTTTCCTATTCCTTTCCAATCTGGATGGCTTTTATTTCTGGTTACTGTTTCACTATCTAGGCTAGACTCTCCGCTGCAATGTTGAGCAGTGGTGAGAACAGGCATCCGTCCGTGTCTTGCTTACATCTTTTATGGAAAACTTTCTGGTTTCCAGGACTAAGTGTGATGTTAGCTTGGGGGTCCTGTAGATTCCCTTTAGCAGGTTGAGGAAGTGCCCTTGTCTCCCTGTTTTGCTGTGTTTCTAGCAAAGAGTATTGTTGAATTTGATCAAATGTTCTTATTTGTCTATTGAATGATTATGTGTGTGTGTGTATGTGTGTGTGTGTGTGTGTGTGTGTGTGTTCTTTCTACTGTTAACATGGTGTGTTGCATCATTTGCTTTTCATATGTTAAACCAGTTTGCATTCCTGGAATAAATCCTGCTTGGTCATGGTGTATAATCCCTTTTATAAGTTTTTGGGTTTTATTGGCTTATACTTTGTTGAGGATTATTTGTATCTATGTTCATAAAACCCCTACCTGTAGGTTTTGTGTGTGTGGTGGTAGCCGGTTTTGGCGATAGTGCCTTCGCATAAGGAGGTGGGGAGCACCTCTCCTTCTTACATTTTTCCAGGATTCGTGAAGAACTGGTATTGATTCCACCTAAAATGTTTGCCGTAACTTCCAGTAAAGCCAAGTGGGCCTGGAACGTTAGCGTTGAAAACTGGTTTTCCGTAACTTGCCCGCTCCGGGCACAAGAGTGTGAACTACTTGGCAGATTCCAGCAGGTCTGTGTGTCTGTCTGGGATCATAGTAAAAGGAGAGTTTATTTGACACAGGAATTTATAAAAATTAAAAAAATTTTAAATGTTTTTTATTCATTTTTGAGAAACAGAGAGACAATGCTAGGAGGGGAGGGTCAGAGAAAGAGGGAGATACAGAATCCGAAGCAGGCTCCAGGCTCTGAGCTAGCTTTCAGCACAGAGCCCGACGCGGGGCTCGAACCCACGAACCGTGAGATTATGACCTGAGCCAAAGTTGAATGCTTAACCAACTGAGCCACCCAGGCACCCCATGGACTTTATGAAAATTAAAAAGTATATATATTCAGAATGACCAGATCTGCTCATGATTATAAATGACACAGTTGTGGCTAAGAACCTTGCCTCTTTGCTGGTCTAGATATTCCTTGCTCTGCGTTCCAGTATGCCCTTCAGTGATCCTGTACTGAGACTAGCAAGCACTTCCTTGAGATGGTCACTATTTAGGATTAAAACATTCCTTAGGTCTCTTATGCACTTGCTTAAAGTTTAGTATTACTGAGGCAGAGGGGGAGAAGATATCAAAGGCAAGTAGCTTGTACTGCATCTCCCATCAGTTTTTTCTTCAGGCTCTAAGGAAATACTTTGCTGATGACTGAGTCTCTGTGAACTGTAGAAATCCAGGAGCTGGCTCACTGATTAAGGATAAGAGGGTTCAGGGAGGATGAGAGGCAGGGATCAGAGGATGGCTCAGAACCAACAATTAGCCCCTAGAGGAAGAAGAGACAAAATCGTCAAGGTTGGGAAACTACTGAGAGCACAAAAAATGAAACGAGTGATGCCAGATCTGGGAAGGATGTTGGTGTCGTGATAATGAAACTGATTTGAGAAATGATTAAAATAATGAAAGGCTGATCACGACTATTGTAGGGAATCAGGATGTAAGGCTTTCATTGGTTGTATCCTGAGAGTAAGAAATTGAAGATAAAACTTCAAAGGTGCAGGACCTGCAGGAAGGGGAGAGAGGGGCAGAAGATCGCTCACACAGGAGCTCCTGTGTGAGTGTCAGTTTGTGTGTGCTTCCAACCAGAACCAGCTAATGAATCCAGTGGTTTTGGATTTTGGAAAACAAAGTTGGCTACTTGCAAGTTCCCGTGTCTTTATTTCTAAGAATTTTCATTATTTGTGTTGCTGTAATGCATGTAATTTTTTTCTTCCTCTCATTTTGATTTGTGCATCACACATGCATAAAAATACGGTTGGTTTTTGTACGCCGATCTTACGTTCAGCAAACTTGCCAAACTCCCTTGTTAGTTGTAATGGATTTTGGGGGATGCATTCCTCTGTCTGTCTTTATACGGGATCACGTCTTTGTCGGTGTCTGTCTTTATACGGGATCACGTCTTTGTCGGTAGAGATAGGTTTACTTCTTCCTTTCCAGTCCGGAGGGTTTCCATTTCTTGTCACTGTCGTTTCCAGGCTAGACCCTCCACTGCAGTGTTGAGAAGTGGTGAGAGCAGGCATCCTTGTCTTCCCGTCTCTGTGGGGCACCTTCCTGGTCTCCACCGCCATGGGTGACGCTGGCCCGGGTGTTGTAGATGCTCGTTAGCAGGGTGAGGAAGCTCCCTAATCTTCCTGTTTTGCTGTGTTTCTAGCAAAGAATGTCGTTGGATTTTATCAAATGTTCGTCTTCATCTCTTAAAATGTCATGTGGGGTTTTTGTGTGTGTGCTTCTGCTGTTAACATGGTATGGTGCATTGATCGCGTTCCAGGTGTTAGGCCAGTTTGCCTCCCTGGTGTAAATCCTACTTGGTTCTGGGTGTATAATCCCTGTTATGTGTATCTGGATTTCTCTGCTCATATTTTGTTGGGATTTTTTGCATCGTTTTTCTAAGTCTTCTCATTTAGGAAGCTGGGGAATGTTACAGCTGCAAGAGCTGAGTACCCTCATATCACTGGCATTCCACTGAGCACGCACGTTCCTTGGTGGGGAATCATGAAACCAACTTTAAGACAGACTTTCTCTCCTATGACCCATCAGACGTGTTCTGTGATGACAGTGTTGGCTCTGCTGCTGGATGAAAAATCTGGCGGGTCTGGGGGCTTTTCTGCTGACTCTTATATCCCAGAAAGGCCCATAGCACGTTATTACACAATAAAGTTTCAGTTCAGGGGCTTCAGAGGTCCAGTGTCAGGAAATCACTATTTCTTAAGCAGACAGAAATTTAAATTTTTCTCCCTTTCTGCGGTTGGGGGCTCTGATAAATATTACTGAGGGAGAGAGAGAGAGAGAGAGAGAGAGAGAGAGAGAGAGAGAGAGAGATTCTCTCCTTACCAAGAACTCCTTTCTCTCCAGCTTGTTAAACATGGTCTGTAATCACAGCAGGTTCTATGTCTAAGACCAGAGAGATTTCACTCAAGAATTAAAATAATAAAAATGCTCCCTGTAACTGTCATTTGAAAAGTGAAAACTGGCTGCCAAGCGACCTGCTTATATAACAGACTTTCTAACTACAATCCATTTCACAGTCTGGACTCAAATGGGAATTATTTTAGAAAGTAAAATACCCAGGTAGCTGCCAGGACTGGAGGCCCACTTGAAGACTTAGAAGACTAGAAACGACCACTTAGAAAAGAGGTCTTATCAGAGAGGCACACGACCCATGATTCCGTATCTCTCTGTTGGGTTCCTTCTGTGTGTTTAGAAAGCATTATCTTTCCTTTCCTTTCCTTTCCATTCCTTTCCTTTCCTTTCCTTTCCATTCCTTTCCTTTCCATTCCTTTCCTTTCCATTCCTTTCCTTTCCTTTCCTTTCCTCTCCTCTCCTCTCCTCTCCTCTCCTCTCCTCTCCTCTTTTCTCACCTCCTCTCTTCTCCTCTCCTTTCCTTCTTCCCTCCTTTCTTCCTTCCTTCCTTCCCTCCCTTCATCTTCCTTCTTTTCTTTCCTTCCTTCCCTCTCCCTCCCTCCCTCTTCCTTCTTTCTTTCTTTCTTTCTTTCTTTCTTTCTTTCTTTCTTTCTTTCTTTCTTTCTTTCTTTCTTTCTTAATATAGCACTAGTGGGAGAAAGGGGTGGGGGGAGAGAGAGAGAGAAAGGGAGAGAGAGAATCCTAAACAGGCTCTACACTGTCAGCACAGAGCCCAGTGCAAGGCTTGAACCCACGAACCGTGAGATCATGACCTGGGCCAAAGTCGAGTCTATGCTCAACTGACTGAGCCACCCAGGTGCCCCAAGAGCATCTCTTTTCTAGGAGAACTGCCAGCGATCTTACCAGGACTCACGCACACCCCCCCATCTGTGGGTCGGCTTCCCCACCGAGACGTCTGGTTGTAACAAAACCTCTGGCATCCTGATGCCCACTCAGTTTCTCCTGTACAAACTTCAGAATACAGACAGTCCTGGTCGGGATATACATCACCAAGAGCACCATGACCTTTTCTGTGGGATGTTTTCATGTCCTTGCTCCTTTGCTTTCTTTCTCGGTCCCGTATCATGACACAGTGGCGCCTGTGTGTGGTGTGTAGAATATATATGTCTTTGTAGCTTTCATGTGTCTTTCGTTACTCCAATGTCAGAATGTTGTAAGCATAGTTGCTGAGGAATCATATCTTTAAAATCCTACTACATACTGGCTTCTCTTCCAGGCGCCAACTGACTGCCCTTTGGGATTATCCTTCTTGGTACAAAATTTCTAATGGCTTCTAATTTTAGTCACTGAGCTTGTCCCAAAGGCAGTGGTGATTGACAGACTCTAAGAGATGTAGACAAAAGATACAGGCTACAGCCACATCAATAAAGATATGCAGTCTTAAGTACAAATAAAAAACTAGGTGGGGTGAGGGCCACCTTAGGGGTCTCAGATCGCCACAAGATGCCCCGCAGCTGGTGACGATCCCATGGGATGTTCCTCCTGTTTGCATCTCTAATGGTGGTCGTATATCCACCCGTGTTTTCCCCCAGCTCCTCAGCTCTCAGTACTAACTGTCTTGGGTATCCCCACTCTGCAGTCCCTGCTTCCTAAATACAAGTTCCTGGGGACAAACGACCTCCCGAGTGTTCCCTCGTATTTGAAAACCTCAGTCCTCAACTTCCTGGGTGTTGTAGCTCCTGACACACAGTAGCACAGGGCTTTCTAAGATCATTAAGGTTTGGCTCCTGCCTTGGCTTTGATGACTTCCTTGAATGTGATTTCTTTACTCATTAGTACATCTCCTCTGATCCGGTCCTGCTATTAAACTCCCAGTTCTGTATAACTCAGCCCCGGCAGAAGCATCCTGAACTCTCCTCTGCCCCAGCCGACAGGTGTAAGGGCGGGAGAATCTGCCATCCAGCACCCCTCCAACCTCATGATGCAAATAGAGGGGAGAGGAGGAGGTGGGTGTGGCAGCCGGGTGCCAGGAGACAGAGTTACATTAGCTGTTGTATCAATAGAAATAGACAGTATGAATTAATAATTAGGAGCACCTGAGTGGCTCGTTCAGTTATACATCTGACTCTTGACTGCAGCTCGTTTCATGATCTCACGGTTCATGGGTTCGAGCCCTGCGTTGGGCTTTGTACTGACAGAGCAGAGCCTACTTGTGATACTCTCTCTGCCCCCCCTTCTCTCTCAAAATAAATAAATAAACTTAAAAAATGAATTGCTAGTTAGATGTACAAGGACTGAAATAATACAAAGGAAATACTAAGGTATAAAACAGAGGCAGAAGATACAGGATGCCGCTGTGACCCCTGGATTTTGGGGAGCAACTTGGTAACGCTTACGTTTCTACAGGTGGGAATGCAAGTCTCCAGGCTGCCTGGAGGCCCATCTAGAGGCAGGGTGTCACCAGGGTGTTTCCAACATTGATCAGGATCGAGGACATCCAGGGAAGGAAAATCAGTGACAGACTTCTTCCTGAAGTAGCCATTGATTTGAGCAATTGAGCAATCCAGAAAATCCTGTAGTAATGTACTTAACATTTCATTTTTTTAATGTTTATTTATTTTTGAGGGAGAAAGAGAGAGAACGAGTCAGGATGGGGGCAGAGAGAAATGGAGACACATAATCTGATGCAGGATCCAGGCTCTGAGCTGTCAGCACAGAGCCCAGCACGGGGTTTGAACTCATGAACTGTGAGATCGTGACTTGGGCCAAAGTTAGATACTTAACCAACTGAGCCACCCAATTTAGACTGCATAGATGGTCTAAGAATATTGAGGAAAATAAATGTATATAAGTTGTTTCATAAGACTTTAACTCACATGTTTCTTTCTAAAATGAAATCATGAATTGTTTTTTTTCTGTATGGCAGAAGATGTGAGTGGTATTTTAATTACATTAACTTTATATTGAATGAATATATAACACCATATGCATATGTACAAATAATACAATAAGGGTCATACTTTAGGGCATTGTGTTTTGAGCTTTTCAGGCGAGTGAAAAGAGATAGAGGAGCTCATCACGATTCACTAAAATCACACAGCAAGATGATGGAGTGTATGTTGTCTAATACAGATTTCTAGATTACACCCTAGTAATGTAACTATTGTTAGCGATTCTAGCCTGAAGCTCTGTTTGACTGTCAGAATCCTAAATCTTACACATACGATGTATACGTACAATATGTAAGCTAAACTGAACAAAATATTCAGACTCTATTACTGTCAAATTCTTGTTTGAAGATGGTTTCAGTAATTGAGGTGTCGTCTTTTCCTCCCCGTGAACCCCCACGCTTCTTCTGGTCTATTTAGATACACGGCCTGTGTTTCTTATCATCACCGGCCCACTGGGGTTTCCTGGCTAACTGCATCCCCAAGGGCAGCCCTTGGCGGTGTCATCAAGTAGGCAAAGCGTGTCAACAGTGTTATAGTCACGAGAGGCGGCTTGGATCCTGCCAGCATTTCCGATGAGTTTATGGAACTAACGCATGTTCATTGTCTCCATTTGAGAGAGTACAGATTATTTAGATTCATTCAATAATGAATTTTC
The DNA here is from genome assembly GCA_004023845.1 of Helogale parvula. Taxonomy (NCBI): domain Eukaryota; kingdom Metazoa; phylum Chordata; class Mammalia; order Carnivora; family Herpestidae; genus Helogale; species Helogale parvula. The sequence continues at coordinate 162,101 of PJEM01003121.1, read as the reverse complement.
TGCATATCATTAGAGCCATTTTAGGGCAAGCTAGAGACCTAAAAGTTTTCCCAATTTGAAAACATTTTTCTTGGAAATCCATTCAGATTCCCCAGTCGTTTTCATCAGGATGCGCTGATTTTCAGGAGCTTCTCTTGATGGTGGTTAACTATTTCAGATTCAAAGAGGTGAGAGGAGGCGGAGAAATGAGCTTATACTCAGCAGGAAAGCACCACAGGGTATTTATTCCTGAGTCTTGACCTCCCGTCTCCATCTGACCCTGTTCTGTCTAGGTCCACGTTTATATGTTCAGTCTGTCTCACAGATACCGGAAGCACAAAGAGAAATAGACGATGTTTCTAAACTTGCAGATCTACAAGGAGGAGGAGGAGAGTCTGACCAGGGGAGGGAGGTCGCATTCCCCTACCCAGCACCCTGCACACCCACACCCAGCCAGGAGAACAAAGAAGATGCATAAGCAGAACATTCAGTTCACAGCGTGAATGTTGGGAAGTTGTGCTATGGGAGCAGCGGGGACAATTGGCGAGGCAATTTGGAGATGGCTTCTTCTAGGTCACAGGAAGACTGAGTTGAATCTTGGGGGATAAATGAGGATTGGCCAAATAAAGGGTGTGAGTGTGTGTGGGGGAGAGATTAGGGCTAGGGGCTTAGGGTGGAGATGAAGACTCTTTTGTACAAAAGGAAGACAGGCTCACATTAAGCAACATTTATGGTACATGGAGTCATTGCCTAGAAGTTTACGGATGAAGTCAGCAGGTGAGACATGATCTCCCAGGATTATAAGGTCATCCACTTCAAAGAGGATTCTGTGGAGAAAAGGACTTAGAAAAATACAAATTTCAAAAATTATTATAATACAAAACTTTAACGTGTATTTTACATTCAGAAGAGGCAGGTAATGGTGATAAGTAAATATGGGACTATTAATGAAAACCTTCAAAGAGCAATGATATTTGAGGATTTGTAAAATTGCACATTGTGGGTTTTGGCTGTTACATTCTAAACGAAATGATAGGAGCCCTAGTGATTTCTTGTTTTCATATCTGTTTTCCTAAAAAAACGCAAGTAGGATTTCCCTTTTGTACACATTTACTTTCTTTGTATTTTCAATCAAAGAAGCTCCTTAGGATTTTATCTAAGAACTACTTTTAGGAGCATATCTGTAAACCATCCTGAGATAGAAAAAGGACCATACATTAAGTTGACAGGGTTGATGGCATTATTTCCTTGGAATTCCCATATTCAGATGCAAAGAGTTCTAGAAGAATGACTATTTAGACAGAAGGGATTCCTGGTCCGTAACTATAATATTCTTTTGGTTACTAAAAATTTAAATGTTAGTACCTTATAGACTTCAGCCTCATATTTCAGTATGAACACTACGGGTAAGCTTAGTGGACTTGAAACATTATCCCGGGGTGATTTCTCATAGCATCTGACTCTGTTTCTAAAGCACTGGGTTGTTACAACCATACAATCAAACAGTGCTCTAAAAATAGATTGAAACCATAACACGTCTATAAGCAGAGATTAATATCTGGGCCATAAATCAACTTTCCCAGAGAACAACAAATACATCTTAATATAGCCAGGACTTGAAGAACACACGATTTTTTTGCCTAAAATAACAATTTAAATAAATACAAATTTACTGCGCGATATGTAGAAAACAAAGAAACTATCTAAAAAAGGAAATATGTGTTTGTAAATGGCCTTCAATACCATTGCTAAGGAATAGCATCCTTTAAGATCCCTTTTCAGAGCTTATGTTTTATACATAAACATACCGAGTCTCCACGGTGGGGATCATTCTGTGTATGGGATTTTTGGGTGCGCTCTGCTTCTCGGAGCGCTGAATGCTATCTACTCAAGGGTCACTACTGTGTGTTACAATCACTGCTCTGCCCGTTTGGCAGAGGAAGTTTTCTTAATATGTAATTTGATAAATGTGCGGCTAGTTTCCAGAATGTACTGATCATAGAGATTGGGCAAACGGATGCATCATTGCTTGCTCAGAGTTAAGGAGAGGAGTTGGTGCAGAAAGCAACATATATAAAATGTGATTTGTCCTGCGGTATTTTTGGAGCAGGAGCCACCTCATATATACTTATTAGAAAGTTGTAAAAACAATACAGAGCAAGCTAGTAATCAGAGAGAAAGCCATACTGAACAATAAAGAACAATGGAAGACCACCTCCTTTCTAAAAGAGCGACACACCCAAGGGGACTAGAAAGGTCTTTATCATAAGAGCAGTGTTTGAGAAGATGCTGCATTGTGAAGGTACATATAGAGTCCTCATGGATTAATTACATTTGCAAATTTCTCTACTTCACCTCTTTTGGACGCGAGGTAGGATTGTGTTTTCTAGGCCTGTCATGGTTGGGGGACACCAGGAGATGAGTTTGGCCAATGGAGGGATGAGGAGGGGTTCTGTGTACTTTCCAGGCATTCCAGGCCCTGGCTGGCGTGAGGCCGTGGACTTCTTCCTCCCGCAGGGTGACTGGCACGGGAAAGCTTATGCTGAGCAGAGACACCACCCCCCCCCACGTCCAATGGGCGCGTCACATGAAAGGCAAAGGAACTTGGGCTGTTTTCAGCCGCTGGGATTTGGGCTTGATTTCACCACAGCGTGATCAAACTCGTTCTTACTCACAAAATGGTTGGGCATTTATGGATTTTGTGCACCACATTTCGGAATCATTTCTGACTTATGTGTTCACTCTTTCGCATTTTATCATGGAAAACACACTCGAAGGATGTTTCACAGGCTAAAGCAGTGGCCGGAGAAGGGAAACCAAGAACAGAAGTATAGTTACCATGCGTCTTGGGCTCTGGGGACAGTCCCTAATTACACCTGTCGTCCTTGCATAATTATTAATAGAAACCTCTTTCCTTTGGATGATGAAGTATGTGGCAGCTCTACCCAAAACAGCATATTGACCTCTTTATTCTTACCGTTTCCTGTTGAACAGGTTGTGTGATTTGTTTATTATTATTTCCCTGGTCAATATGTTTGGTACACTTCCAAATTAGTATTTTACTTCTCACATTTTATTACACTATATCTTTTGATGGACTAGCTCTTGGTGTTTTCATAATGTTCTGTGAATTTCGCTCTGCTTCATAATATACTAGTATTTCTTTAGCTCCTGACTTTTCACCATCTTGTAATAAACACAAAGAAGCTTATTATTTCATAAAATTCCTGTAATTGTTTAGTCAGTAATCACTGTAACAGCAAAGCAAATGCCAATGTAGAATTATCGTCAGTGCAGAAGGAAAGTGACACCCAACATTACTCATTTAAGCTTTTTCAAAGCATTTTCTGGGGCTCCAGGCTGACCATGTGTATTGAACACCTCATTCTTTTTTTCCTTTTTTACTGAGGAATTACATCTCTATATTTTAAAAATTTAGAAACCATTCCAAATGTTTTCTGAAATCACGACTCTGGAAAAACTGGAGACAATTTGGCGAGAATAGTCCAAACATAATCCTATATTAGAGTCCTTGGGAGCAAAATTAGAGAAGACCGTGAGAAAGACTTGAAAATGGTGTTGAAATCATGAACTTGTTCAGATTAACTTCCCAAGTTCAATTTTTTTGGGTTTAATTCTCTCATGTGCACTTTCTTTCTTGACCTTGACCTTTATTTCCAAACATCTATAATGGACACATGTAAGAGTAACTATCTTGTGACCCATATTACGCCCGCCTTGAAGACATAATTGCACATCTGTGGTCATGTTGATGAAAAAGCTTTGGGTTCTTGAAGAGCATTGTCAAAAGCCTCTGTTTTCTAAACAGCATGTTTTTAGAGTAGGCTAAATGACTGGTGTTTTTTTCTTCAATTCATGCTCAGGGAAAAAAAAACTACAAACACTGTATTTTAAAATATTTCACATTTTCAAAAGGGAGCTGTATGATCTGGTCTCGCACAGGGTTCTGGATGCCTGGGGCATGCTAGAACTACCTGAAATTTTAAAGAAGAGTAATGCTGGGGGCTTCAAACCCTGTAGGGTCTGATTTAATTGGTTGGAACCCAGAATTGTTGGGATTTCGAAAGTTCCACAGGAATTCTAATGAGTCATCAGTGTGGAGAAACAGTTTTCGTGGATCCTAAACTCTGGGGCACACACATTCTGGGTCAGATTGTTCATCCAAGAAGATCTGTTGTGAAGTCATAACTCATGGTCCCTGTGAATGCGGCCTTGTTTGGAAACATGGTTTTGCAGATGGGATTGGTTACAATGAGGTCACGCTGGAGTAGCGTGGCCCTAATGTAAAGATTGTTGTTGTTATAAGAAGAGGGACATTTGGACAGGAGGTAAATGAAAAGGGAACACCACGTGACGGCATAGAGACAGCGGAGACACAAAAGAGAGAAGGCTGTGTGGGGATGGAGATGGAGGTGAAGTGGGCATCTACCACCCAGGGACCACCAAGGTCTCTCGACCACACAGAAAGCAGAAGAGGTGAGGGAAGATTGTTCCCTGGAGCTTTCAGAGGCAGCATAACGCTGCCAGAACCTTGATTTTGTTGGATTTCTAGCCTCCAGCCCCTGGAGAATGTTTGTCTGTGGTCGTAGGCCACCCAGCCATGCTCCTTGGTTAGAGCAGCCCTTTGGTACTGATAGAATGCCTTAAGGTCAATTGTTGAATTCATTAATAACGAGGTTCGGGTCCTGCTGGCCAAGTATCTAAACAAGATCTCTGTATGTGGATCATGAGTTGCCGAATTTTTACTTAGCTCTCTAAGCCCTTGTGGCCCCTGGACTAGCCTTGCTGAGATCACCTGGAACTTGTTGGAAAAGCAGTGACAGGTCCTGGCCCAGATCTCCCGAATCCAGTCTGCGTATGAACAAGACCCCGTGGGGTACAGGTGACATTGCAGTTTGAGGAGCCTTGTCTCAGGGGGACATTGAGGCACCCCAAAGCCTTGGCTTGATTGCTCACAGCCAAGAAAGAATTTTCGAGATGAGTAAGAGCCACAGTCATTAATGCAATTTGGTTAGTTGTGAAGAACAGAAGTTTTTGTCCTAAACATGAAGAAAGAACATCCAGTATTTGAAAGCATAGTTGAAAACTGGGTTCAACAGAAAGTATGATTTCACTTGTTTTTACTTTTTATTTTATCTTATTTTTAAAATTTTTATTAAATTTTTTTGTTTATTTTTGAGAGAGAGAGAGAGAGTGTGAGTAGGGGAGGGGCAGAAAGGGAGGGAGACACAGAATCCAAAGCAAACTCCAGGTTCCTAGCTGTCAGCACAGAGCCCAGTGCAGGGCTTGAACTCATGAACTGTGAGATCATGACCTGAGCCAAAGTCAGATGCTCAACCGACTGAGCCCCTCAGGTGCCCCTTTATTTTATTTTTTAGTGTGTATTTGTTTATTTTGAGAGGGGGGAAATGGCAGAGAGAGGGAGAGAGAGAATCCAAAGCAGGCTCCAAGTTGCCGGACGCGGGGCTCGATCTCCTGATGGCAAGATCATGACCGGAGGCATGATCATGACCTGAGCCAATATCAAAAGTCAGATGCTCAACTGACTGAGCCCCCAGGCCACCCTCACTTGTTTTTAAAAGGAAAAAGAATTGGCTCTCAGGTTCATGAATGGTTAATGTCCGTGTCCTTTCGTTTTGAGGGCTGAGCTTTTCTTTTTTCTTTTTCATTTTTAGCTTGCAGTTAGTGGCCTTTCACAATGATCGGAAGGGAACAGGACAACAAAAGCCAGTTCTCGTGACTGATTTTTCCCGACAATCCCGGATGATGTGCTTTAGAAGGAAAAGTGTTTGGATTTGGGTTTTACTGTTGTTGAGGCTCCGTTTGTCTGTTCACTGCTTTCCCTTTCTTCTTCCTTGTCTCCACTGTGTAATGACCTACTTTGAAGTTTCAAATAAAAAGAAGTTAAATAGGCTTTTGTTTGGCTCTTGATTCTGTCTTTTTCTAGCAAATTTGGAAAAGGTCCTGACTTTGAGTATAACATGGCTGAGTGCAGAGAGAAAAGAAAGAGCTTATCCCGCCTTCTCTCTTTTTACTGGTCCACTCCCAGGACTTTTCCTGCTCGGAGGGAGGGCGGCACGCTCGCCAATATTTGCGGCCCGTGAATAGAAACATTTGAGTTACAAAAATAAAATTAGAAGTGAGGCAGAAAAGATGCTCACCCACTTTTGGAGATACAACAGCTCTGTCAGGGAGCACACCGTGTGCGGGGGGTGGCGTGGTGGTGTCGGAAAGGAGTTTTCCCTCCAGCCTTCTGGGTTCTTAGGTGGGACTCCTGTGACCCAAGGCAGATCAACAAGAGAAAAAGGCACAGAGAAGTTTGTGAATGTGCATCTGTCTGTCCTGCATGTGTGCTGGCTACGCAGGAAGAAATGAGTACGTCCTTAGAGCTCGGCACTGAACGCCATCACTAGGGGAAGTGGGGGGCACAGAGGGACAGGAAGTGCTTTTTAGGAAAGATGAATGCGGCTTTAGAGGAACCGATGGTAGGTATGAAAGTTTGTGACAAAGTTTGGGTGGGGGGGTCGGCTTCCGGTCCCCCCGCCTGTGACAAGAGTCAGTCTTCCAGGTTGATGAAACTCTTAGGGAGGGGATTTATGACAACCGAGCTCTTTTGTCTCTGGGCAGGGACCGGCCGTCAGAGGAGGGCCTGCAGGTGTCTGCAGCTTGAAACAACACAGCAAAGCGGCGTGTTTTGGGCTGGTACATTCTGCTAGCCTTCGTTCAGCATGTAGGATTCAGTCTATCCTAAACGCTTTGGCACCCGGGTGGGGTCATTCTTAATAGGGCTTGACAGCTTAAGGTTTTGTTTTGTTTAAAAAAAAACCGAAAAAACAAAATAAGGGGCCTGGGTGGCTCCGTTGGTTAAGTGTCTAACCACAGCTCAGGTCGTGATCTCACAGTCCGTGGGTTTGAGCCCCATGTCGGGCTCTGTGCTGACAGCTCAGAGCCTGGAGCCTGCTTCAGATTCTGTGTCTCCCTCTCTCTCTGCCTCTCCCCAGCTCATGCTCTGTCTCTCAAAAAATAGACAAATGTTAAAATTTTTTTTTTAAAGTGAGCTGCTGTTGAAGTGGAAGACTTTTATAATTTGTAATTTATTTGAATTTGTAAACCATTGTACCCTTTCCAAAGATAATACTAACTATAGTTCCCTCTAAATAAAAGATCCCTTTGTTTATGGAGTTATATGTAAACTGAACTCTTTTTTTAAAAGATTTATTTATTTTGAGAGAAAGAGAGCATGACTAGGGAAGAGCAGAGAGAGAGACTGAGAGAGAGAGAGAGAGAGAGAGAGCAGAGAGACAGAGAGAGAGAGAGAGAGACAGACAGAGAGCAGAGAGAGAGAGAGAGAGAGAATCCCAAGCAGGCTCTGTGCTCTCAGCACAAAGCCTGACATGGGGCTTGAACCCACGAACCATGAGATCATGACCTGAGCTGAAACCAAGAGTCAGACGCTTAATCGACTGAGCCCCCCAGATGCCCTTAAACCGAACTACTTTGATGAAGTCTGTTGTCACTTCTGGTGAACGTGGATGGAATGCAGTGTCGCCTACATTATAGCCTGAGGAGATTCACACACTATCATTTCAGTGTTACCCAAGAGGGTAATATTTTTGTCTTTCAAAATGTATGAACAGCTGAAGAGAGATTAAGTGGGGGTGAATAAAATGCCTGGGAAATGGGCTGATAGCTTTTAGTGGTGTGGGAAAGTCCATTAGGCATTACTTAGTATCCGTACAACATAAAAGGAGATTAACGTAAATTAAAATACTCAAGGAACTTTTCCAGAGTGGTGTTAAGAGGCGAGCCGAAGCTTCGAAGCTAGGCGGAGCTAAGCTGTGTGGAAGGTGCCAAAGGAGTCCTGGGTTGGGCTAATCCAGTAGACGGGAGCATCCCAGCCGTGGATTTGGGGGACAAGTTGCCCGGGGATGGAGCTGTAGGGACAGGTGTGAGCTGCTCCCCAGAAGGCGGGACTTCCTTGATCTGGATGCATCTGAGCTACTGCTGATGACAGATGGGTCCTGTCTGCTTTGCACTCTGCAGCCTTCCACGCGTGTAGCCTGTAGATTGTAGCAGTGAGGAGTACGCACGGTGGTTTGCATCCTACGGTATTTTGACCTGTGGCCCGGGGCAGTGTTACCAAGAACACAGGACAGGGGTGTGCTGGACTAGCTAGTGAGGGTCCAGCCCCAGCCCCCGCCTTCCTCAGATCCTACTGTGAAGTCACTGAGCCCCCCATCCCAAGGGATGGGGTCACCACCCCTCCACCAGCTGTGATGAAGCGGAACTTAGGATGCTCCCGCACGGATGTTTGCCGTGTTCCCACGTGCTCCCAGGCTGAGCAGCAGGTCATGTCTCTTGTCTGGTGGATGTGTCTCTTCCACTTACTCAGAGGAGACCATGGCGTCCCTTCTGTGCCCCAGCTGCCCACACACACACCGGCATGCTCTGCGCCCTACGTCTCCTCTCCTGCCCAACAGAGACAATGTCACCAAACGCCAGCGTCAGACACTCTGTGTCCGCGAAGGATCAAGACAAGCACGAGACCCCTCTGTTATCCTTGTGCACAAAAAATGGACCCTATTCAAGCTTCAGAAGTGAACTTCCCCCACGATATAAGAGACGCTCATGTCAATTTCAGCGTTAGTCTTGCTCCCCTCTGCCCTCCGAAGAGATGTGTTGACATCCACCCTTCCCATCAACCCAGTGTCCTAATGTCATCTGCCCCAGAGCAAACCCTGCGGCCTTGGACCCTCCCCCCAGCTTCCTGACCCCACCCTAGTCCTGCTGAGCCTCTGTCACTGAGATGCCACACGGTCCCCTGGGGAGCGTGAGCGCTGACCCAAACTTGCCCACCCTCAGGAGTGCTGCTGGGGTCTCTGCCGGAGGGATTGGACACTCACGTGTGCGTGGTTCCCTCACCCCCTGAAGAATTAAGCCGCTTCTCGAGCCCCAGCTGGCTTATTCTCCCCCCGCCCCCAACACGCCCCTCCTAGTCTGGTGCTGAGCACCCTGCCGTGTTTTAACAAATCTGTTGGAATCCGCCACCGGATGATGGGTTCCGATGCACCTGCACGTGTCCCCGGATGGGATACCTGGGGGCCGAAGAACCCTCCAGAGAAGCTGCAACTTAATGCGTCTCATAATGTGCTTTGGCACAGCCCCCGCCGCTGGGCTGACTTCCTTAGGCGCCCCTAGCCCAGCTGCAGGACAGATGATAGGCTCTGTACCATCAGTGGCCTGATGTAAATGACGCTTGTAAACTGTCTGGAAATACTCCGGCCTGGGCTGTGCGGGATCCTTGTGTGGAAGGAGGTTGAACCAGTAATTAGTGAGCATCGTTCTAAATCAAAATTTCTGTGATGTTATAAGGCACAGGAGTTAAGGAAAAGGAATATTGGGGCGCCTGGGTGGCTCAGTCGGTTAGGTGTCTGGCTTCAGCTCAGGTCATGATCTCGCGGTTTGTGGGTTCAAGCCCCGCGTTGGGCTCTGTGCTGACAGCTTAGAGCCTGGAGCCTGCTTCGGATTCTGTGTCTCCCTCTCTTTCTGACCCTCCTCTGTCTCCCTCTGTCTCTCAAAAATAAATAAAAAATATTTTAAAAATTTAAAAAAAAGGAAGAGGAATATTTTCTTCTTTGTGTTAGTTACAGACTGTGTTTGCTGAAAGGTAAGCCACGGTGGCGTATGGTTCATATATATCAAAAAGTAATGTAATCCTTTCTAGACTTCAAACTCTTTAAAAAATTTTTGTAATGTTTGTTTGTTTGTTTGTTTGTTTATTTATTTTTTGAGAGAGAAAGGCAGAGTTCAAGCAGGGGCCGGGCAGAGAGAGACACACAGAATCATAAGCAGGCTCCAGGATCTAACCTGTCAGCACAGAGCCCGATGCAGGGCTTCGACCCACGAACCGTGAGATCATGACCTGAGCTGAAGTCGAACGCTTAACCCATGGAGCCCCCCAGGCACCCCTAGACCTTGAACTCTTTTAAATAGATTCAATCTACCTATTTCATGGGCATTTTGATTGCCTGAATAATTCTGAAATATAAATGCCCCAGTCTTGACTTCTCTTGAGTTTCTTCTTCCTGCACATCTCCTCTCTCCTTTTTAGTTAACTTTACTTGTTTTACACACAGATCTTTCTTTCAGTGACTGGTCACCGAAGCCGGGACTGTCACATCAGAAAATCACAGTTCGCATTTCCTGTGTTGGCCTCTCATAGGAGTATTAGGCTTGTTTAATTTATTCCACAAAATGAATGGAGTGATGGAATCAGGTCAAATGTACCAACCCCAGCGTGAGGAGAAAAAAAAAGTCTGGATGTGATGCGGGTTACGAGGGGTCTGACTCAGAGCCCCACTTGAACTTCTCCTTTCTCTCTCTTTTGGTTTTAAGTTTTCTCAAAGAAAGTTTTTAGTATCCCACAAGATTACGCTCCCAACAGACCAACAAGGAACTCCAGTTGAGGTGGTGACAGGCTTTTAGCGGAAGGCTAACCCCTCCCCCGCCACCCTGCTGGCTGCTCCCTGGACCAGCCTCTGGTCTCTCTAATCACTATGCCGGCAGAGCCCTGCTCCACCTGCTGGGCTGTTTGGACACATGACAAGGACTTGGCCCCAAGCAGCCAGCAGCCTCTGATTGTTCCAATAAATAAAGCTGCTGATGGTCACACCTCCTCTCGCCTCCCCTGACTCCCCCCACTCCATTCTGGCTGTGGCTCCTCTGGCTGGTAAACTTTTAACTTTATTTACTGTCATTGACTTTGACAGGCTGGCTTCTCTGGTGTTTCTAGAGCTAAAGAGTAGAGCACAAGTCAGAGTTCCTTACTGATTCAAGTCCTTAGGTTTTTTGTTTTGTTTTGTTTTTGTTTTGCTTTTGGTTTTGGTTCCCCCCCTCCCCCTTACCTTGAGTAGACTTAAGCCTTCCCTTCTTGGTCTTTCATTAGAGATCTGCTCTGAAGTCACCACCCAACAGTAGCCAGCCCACCGTGGGGCTGAATGGAGGGCTGCCTTTAGGTCAACCTGAGTGTCTTTGTTTTCTAGAATGACTTTTTTAAAAAAGTCAGGTTTTGACTTACTGGAATCCCCATCAGCTGCCTTGGGGTGGGGGTGGCAGTAGGGGAGGGAGAGAGATGCTCCTACGCCCTGCGTGGACTAGAGCTGCAGGCGGAGACTAAGGAAATGCAGGCAAGAGACTTTCAGAGGCTGCATTTTCCTTCTGGTTGAGCCTCTCATCCACATCCACGCTGTGTGGTAGTGGGTCAGCTCCAGGTCACACTTCCTTTTAGGAGGAGGGACCCCACCCCTGCAGAATTACCCCTGCTTTTCCCACTGGCTGACTTTCATTTCCTGATTTTAACCTTAGAGTGTTTATGTGTCACTATCAAACTTTATTATTATTTGTTTTGTTTTTGGCTCTCTTTCTGCTTTTGATTTTTGATAGATTTAGCTCAGTGAAATGTAGCCATTCTTTTTTAAGTTCATAGTTCGAAATAAAACCAAAAATAAGATAGGTCTAAATTCTGAACGTCTTCCTGAGGAACTCGTATGTTAGACGTGGGAGACACTGGCGAAGTTCTGGAAGGCGAAGAGGAGAAGGTGATTTCCCAGTTCTACACGCTTCAGTAGATTCTTACGTGTGACCGAAAGCTGCAGCTTGCAGTGAAGACAGACACTTTCCCCCTTCGAGAACAAACATTTCAAATACCTCTGTAGCGTATACAAGACACTTAAAACGATGCGCATTTGTCTTTGTTTTCACAAAACAGGGTGAATGTTTGTTAGGATCATGGTATTTGATTGAACTTCTCAACCTTGACAATGGCTTTTCAAAAGAAGTAAGAGTCACCACTTATTGATACGGCCAGGCACCTTTGGTCCTTTCCATGCATTGTCTCCTAATATACGTACAGCCGAGTTATCGGTCAGGCATTTTTGTTACTTGAAGTGTATTTGTATCAAAATGGAACACACCATAGTTAAAGTAAACCACAGGATACCGAGGGGCTCTTGCCCTTATAGTGTTCACCTAGTTTTGCATAGCAAAGAGGTGCATTTATTTCTGATTTTAGTTCTTTGGGGAGATACCTCCAGATTCCTAACAATATGCCTTGTCTTCACTTATTTTCCTTAGACATTGTCTGCTGCTGCCCTGCTCCGCTGGGTGAGGGTTTAGCTCACCTGGCACCATGATTTTTGCGGTCCTCCATTGATCTGCTTTCTACCCACTCAGCTAAATATTTATGTACTATCATTTTTATTTTTTCCTGGTCAGTCACCTTTGTCGCCTCAAAAAACATACCTCAACCTGTGTTTATTATTCTATTGATGCACACGGGACTTCTTCTCTCCCCCTCCTGCAACCCGCTGTTGTCCACTCTCCTGTTTTCCTGAAGTTCTTATTCTCCTGCTTTCCAGCGTCTGTCAGCCACACCTTGATTTTTGATCAGTTTGAAGTATATGAAGTTGTCAATAGGCAGTTGCTTTTCGTCCACAAAAATGGCGCTTTCACAGTGAATGTGCGGTACCTTGCCTTTCATAACCACTGTTAAGTCTTCCATCTCGGCGGTGGTTTTAAAATGGAAAGCCAATTAGGATTATTTATAATGTAATGACGAAATGTGTATTTTTAGAAATGGGCCTGCAGAGTGAGCAAGGTGGACTCCTCCTCTATTGGCCCTGTACCTTCTGCACTTGAGTGTGGATTCTCCTTTTGCAGAGCCCACCATTTTCTTATCGAGAGACACGGTTGCTCTACCTTGGAAAGTACCAGTGTAAGTACCAAGTAGTGTACTCGGTGCTGCCGGCAGTGCCACAGTCCCCGGCATTGTGTAGATGGCTGGATTCGGGAGGTAAATGGCAAAGGTGGGCAGTGAGGGGTATCAGTGTTCCTTTCGTTTATGGGTTCTGCAGATATTTATTGATCACCTACTGTGTGCCAGACCCTGTGTGGTAGGGCAAAGGACACGTGGGACACAGGTGTCTGGTTCAAGCTGTCTGTTTGTTGTTTTATGGTAGGCTACGAAATAAACTAGAGTGACTGGAAGTGTGTGTGTGTGTGTGTGTGTGTGTGTTCTGACCAAATTCACTGAGATTTTAGAGCTTTAGATTTTCCTGGGATTGAAAGTGTTTTGTTTTGTTTTGTTTTGTTTTTTTTACTGAATGCTGATAAAGTACACGTAACTTTTTTTACTCCAATTTACCCATAGTTAGTTTTTTCATCTCTAAAAGGGATAGCAAAATTTTCATTTGTATCAGCTGGTCTGGAGAGATTCTATGTTTCCATAATTTTTAAAATTAAATTCCAAATTTATATTAGCAAATGAATGGTCTTTTCATGGTTAAAAATATATATTTTTGAAGGCTGCTACTAAAGTGATAGTTTGAGGCTTTTTACATTTTGTATTTTGTCTTTTTTTTAATTAAAAAATATGTTTTAATGTTTATTTATTTTTGAGAGAGAGAGACGCACACACAAAGTGTGAGCAGGGGAGGGGCAGAGAGAGGGAGACACAGAATCTGAAGCAGGCTCCAGGCTCTGAGCTGTCAGCACAGAGCCCGACACGGGGCTCGAACTCATGAACCAAGAGATCATGACCTGAGCCGAAATCAAGAGTTGGGTGCGCAACTGTGTGAGCCACCCAGGAGCCTGTTGTTTTTCCCCAGAATTTTCCTATGTTCTGGGAGTTGAAGTTATCCCTTTATTTGTTGCTATTTCATTAAGTGGTTTTACCAGCACACCAGAGAGGAAGGGACCCGTCAGCACTGAGGTCGTAGACAGTTACTCCCCGGAACGTCAGGCACGGTTCTGGCCTGACGAGTCCTCTGCCCTGCGAACAGGAGAACCAAGTGCGTATGAACGAGGGAAATAGTGAGCAGAGTGACGTGGTTTAAACGGCTCCTCGTGTGGGCGTTTCCTTTTCACAAGTGTTGTGTAAGAAAACCAGCAAGGGCGATGCTCACTCGGGCCATTAATTTATAACCCAGTGCGAGTCGGAGGCCACCGAGCACTTTTTTCCACAACTGAGGCCCTTCACACACTAGATAGAGCATCTCAAGTACAGTGTGAGCCTTCTTATGTTTGGAACCAGTGAGTGAATGTAGTTACCTGAAACCCCACTCAGTGACCTAAAAACACAAATGCCTTCTTTGAGGGGCGCCTCGCTGGCTCAGTCGGTTAAGCAGCCGACTTCGGCTCCTGATCTCACGGTTTGTGAGTTCCAGGCCTGCATTGGGCTCTATGCTGACAGGTTAGAGCCTGGAGCTGCTTCGGATTCTGTGTCTCCCCCTCTCTCTGCCCCTCCCCTGCTCATACTCAGTCTCTCTCTCTCAAAGATAAATAAACATTTAAAAAAATTCAAATGTCTTTGAAATTTCTAGGAATTCCTGGGCAGGAGGTAGTTCCTTTGTTATAGTTCCTGTGGCTCAGGATGGCACCTCACATCAGTTATGAAGACCTTCAGATTGTCTCACAAAACTGTCCGTGCTCTTCTAGCTTAGTACTGAGCTAGTTCAGAAACAAAATGGGGTCTTTGTTTTTCGCCACCTCTAACTTGATGGAGGGACAAATCAACAGAAGAAAATCCACTTGAGGGGCTCCTGGGGGGCTCAGCTGGTTAAGTGTCCGACTTCTGCTCAGGTCAGGATCTCGCAGTTTGTGAGTTCAAACCCCACGTCGGGCTCTGTGCTGACAACTCAGAGCCTGGAGCTGCTTCGGATTCAGTGTCTCCCTCTCACTCTGCCCCTCTCCCACCTCTCTCTCTGTGTCTCAAAAATAAATAGATATTAAAAAAAATTTTTTTAAAGAAAATCCATTTGTGAATATACCAGACTTTATTCCATGTTTGAGAATTGTTCTCAGTCTTTATGTGCGGTGACCTGGCCGTCCACTTGCCCCGCCTCCTCCCTGGATGCACCTCCGACATCTGTTTCCAGAAACAGAATTATTCCGCTGAGCAAAGCCAGCTCCTCTAATGACCACCCCTTACCCTAACTCTTGACTTTTTAGGGCTGAGTTCTGATCCCTGTCGGCCTCGGGTATTTGCTCATTTGCCAAACTTCTCTAAGCTTCGATCTCCTCCAGTGCAGTGTGCATGATTGTGGCATTTCACCAGCTTCTGCGAGTTGTAAACGGGCCCCGTGCCAGGGGCGTAGAGCAGTGTCCAGCCCCGGGAGGTGCCCACGGGTGTCAATACCATACGAGAAATACGCTCCCATGGACACTTCCCCGCCCAGAGGGCTTCATGTGGGCCGAGGTCCTGGCAATCAGCTTTAGAAATTTTTGCTACTATAAAACTTAGTACATTTAAAAATAGTTTGCTACGAGGGCATCAGGCCAAACTGAGAAAGCACAGGAGAAGGTGGGGGAAAATATGGTACATTAGACGTAGTGTCATGACCGGACCATCTGACTTTGTTAGAAATCTGAGTCCTTTGAAGTGAAAATACTTTGAAACTTAGCAACCACTATATCAACCACAGCACCTCTCTCTTCTTTCATTTCACTGTCGCTTTGGGGCATTTACTACAGGGAGCCGTGACAGCTCTCTGACGGTGAAATCAGTCCTGCCTGAACTCAAGGCACCACGGATTTTATAAGTAAATTAGTTTTCTCAACTTTCTGTTTTCCAGCAGGTCTTATTAAAAAACCAGTCTTTTTGACTACTGGGGAAATATCAGAGACACATTTTTCACCGTGAGGGTTTTTTTCTTTACAGAGAGAAATATGGAGAGAGAAAAAAAATGTCATTCGAAGTCTTTTTACTTGAGTGGTTCTTAGATGACTTTGAACTCAGTGTGTAGAGTGTTTTGACCCATATAACAACCTTGCAGGAAGAAAGAGCCCTTTCCGGGAGGAAGGTCAGAGAGGATTGGGCTGTGTGCCTCCGTTCGGCACACTTGTTTCCTTTGGAGACGTGGCTCCCACGGAGCGCTGAAATCTAGGCCGTGGAAACCAGCATCTGATGGACTTTAGACCGTGTTGTGGAAAAATGGAAAATTAGAAGCTTCCTAAAACCCATGATAGAGAATTTTCTGAGATTCATTGTAGCTACACTCTATCCTAAGAGTACATTATTGGAACTTTCAGTAGGTTCCATCCCTAAATACTGTTTTTGTAAATAAGAAGGGTCATCAATTTTTGGCACATAAGTAGGAAAAAAAGGGGAGAAAAGTAATACTTCCCTGTTTAGAGAGTTGTAAACATATACTCACCTAAAACTCGGTATGCGGACTCGTCTTAGAGACCTGTTATTAATGATCATAAAAGTAATTTTTTTTTCAAATTTTGAGATGATTCCAAGCTCTTCTGTATTTGGAACCTGTGTGTGGGAGAAGGAAGAGATTACTTCAAAGACCCACAGGCCTCGAGGTTCTCCTTTTGTGCCCCCGACAGTGGCCCCATTCCACCGCCTACCCCCAGCCTACACTTTGTGCTTCCCTCACCGTTGAGAGTAACCCAGGCAAGGGGAGCCTGCGTGCTCAGTGGGCTACGTGTCAGGATCTTGATCTTGGCTCAGGTCACGACTCCGTGGTTTGTGGGATCGAGCCCTGCATCAGGCTCTGCGCAGAGAGAGAAGCCTGCTGGAGGTTCTCTCTCTCCCTCTCCCTGCCCCTGCCTGTGTCCTGTGTGCACGGGCGTGGTCTTTCTCTCTTTCAAAATAAATAAATAAAAACTTAAAAAAAAAAACAAACCCAGCCAGAAACTAGATTAACACTGCTGAGTAAGTGGTTCCTTAGACTGGAAGTAATTTTGAGAACGTGTGATGTGTTCATTGGTGGTCTTGACCCTTCCTAATTACACAGGCGATCAGTGTTTTATCAGTGACTTTCTGCTCCTTTGCCCTGGGGGATGGTTCCAGTCTATATATACGTTCACACGCTCCTCTCTCTGATCTACGTTTGGTAGTACATTTTACATAAATTGCCATCTTGAAATACCACGTTTAGATTTTAAGATTTTGGTAAGAGTTTTTGTGAAAGATCATGAAATATTTTGCTTGAAATCTAGTGGATTGAGGGACACCTGGATGGCTCTGTTGGTAAGTGTCCCACTTTGGCTCTGGTCATGATCTCCTAGTTCGTGGGTTCAATCCCCACGTCCAGCTTTGTGCTGACGGCTCAGAGCCTGGAGCCTGCTTCAGATTCTGTGTGTGTCTCTCTCTGCCTCTCCCTCACTCATGCTTTGTCTTTCTCTCTCTCAAAAATGAATAAACATTAAAAAAAATTTTTTTTTTAATCTGGTGGATTGATTTCCATTTGCTGTGTGTCATGACCGAGCTGGGGATGAAGAGGTCAGGGAAGGATTCAGTTTTCCTAATTACAGAAGGCTCTGGACGTACATACATCACCCTAAAATGTTGTGACCAGCCTGTGAGGCAGTAAAGGGGCCACTTTTCCGAACAGGGGTGATGCTGTGTTCTGAATTGCTAACAGCACTGAGATTTGTTTTATATGCTTTTAAAATCAGCCAAGGGTAGTACACATTTATGGAATAACTCTAAAATATTATTCTTTTATTTGGCATAAAACTGGGTTCTTTTTTGATTTGTGGTGTTGAACTTTTGATTTAAAATATTTGGAGCCTTTAAAAAATGTTTTTTTTAATTTATTTTGAAAGCAGGGAAGGGGGAGACTGGCGGGGGAGGGGAGAGAGAACCCTAAGCAGGCTCCGTGCTCTCAGTGGGAGCCTGACCCAGGGCTCAATCCTGACAGAGGGCTTGATCCCACAAACTGTGAGCCCATGATTTGAGCCAAAATCAAGAGTCAGACGCTTAACCAACTGCGCCACACAGGTGCCCCTGGTTTAAAATATTTGAATTATTGACAATAACTTTTGATGTTTGAATTGGTCAGTGTTAAAAAAAATTTTTTTAATGTTGATTTATTTTTGAGAGAGAGGAGAGACAGGGTGTGAGCAGGGAGAGAGAGAGAGAGGGAGACACAGAATCTGAAGCAGGCTCCAGGCTCTGAGCTGTCAGCACAGAGCCCGATGTGGGGCTCAAACTCACAAATCCTGAGATCATGACCTGTGCCAAAGTCAAGGATTAACCAACTGAGCCACCCAGGTGCCCCTGAATTGGTGTTTGTAAATTTAAATGAAAATTACTTATTCTTTGCTTTTAAATTATACTATTAACTTCTTCAGCTTAATTTGTTAATTTTCTATGACTAAATTCATTTCAATAGCTGATTTTTCATAGCACGGAACTATATTTAGCCATATTTATCTGTTCTGTGGCTCTGGTCATACCAGAGAAAAGGGACAAAAGCAACTAAATTCAGCATATGCTCTGACGCTGTTTTTTTAAGACAAGCCTCAGTAGATTCCTTTCTTCCAAATCTTTTTTCTCCCCCTTAATCGTGAGTGATCTTTGATTCACTCAGTGAATGTACTGATTACCGACCTGGATTCTGTGTAGCATTTTAAGGGATTCTAAGGATATTTGGGTGGAAAAGATCCCTGTGCCAAGGATCCAATCCTGAGACTCCCTGCAGGGAAGGCCCAGGAAGGATTGAAACATAGAGACTGTAACACGTGGAGGAAGAATACAGTTAAAGGCCAAGGGAAGCAAGGCAACACGGAGGGATGGATGTGTTGAGTCTGAGGGATGAGTGGATTTGGAATGTTCCGGTAGGATGCTGCACGTTTGAATGTGTGGCCCACGTGTGACCATTTCTGTGGCAGAGGCAGCTCTGACCGTGGGCTGTTCTTGGGGAGCACTCACTTCTGGGAGTAGGGACAGGGTTCTGATCATAAGCAAAGCCCTCGCATCCTTTCTCACAGTCACGCTAAGTTCATTTTCGAAGGACTGGCTCATTGGCACAGTGTGGACTCCTGGGAAAAATTGCACCCTGGGGCTAAATACGGCCTCGGGTGCCAGGAACCAATGTTTCTAAGGAGCCGGTTTTCGGAACATATCCAGGAATGTTCCCTTTTGTTTATCTAGTGGGAATACTGTCCGATTTATTCTAGGTGAAGAAAATAACCCTTAAGTATATTCTAATATCTAATATCCTCAGTTTTCTAATGGCCCATAATGTCCTCATGACCTTGGTGTCCTAGTGCCCCCCAGTTCTAGCACCCCAAGGTGTTCTGCCGCCCTCCCCCCAGGTTCAGGCGTCTCTCTGATGAAGGACGGTCCCCAGACCCGGGAAGGACGGCGCCGGGATGGAAGGACGGGAACCTGCCCGTCCCGTCCGCGGGACCACCTTGGGCCTGAACCCTGCATCCTGGGGTGTCTCCGGCTGCCACGCCCCTTGCCGCGAGCTTGGCCTTGTAACTCCGCACAGGGGCAGAACTTGGACCCTGGCTGTTTGCGTGTGGGCTGCCCCTCCCCCTGCGGTTCCTGCCCCCCGCCCCCCCCTCCTGAGCGTAACCACCACCTGCCTAACAGCCGCCCCTTTCACGTAGGCCATAGGCCGTGTAGACACCACGGAGCTTTCCCAGCTGCTCAGCATCGCTGTCCCGCAGCACTTGGTGACTCTGGCGATCCATCATCGCCGCTTCCAGCTGTGTGGGTTTCTGATGTTAGTGAGCTTCCATCCCTGTTTTGGAAGGTTTGTATTAATGCCTGTCACCTGTGACCTGTGTTTACAGGACGCGTAAGGTGACGTTTGTCATGTAACGGCTGCTCCCATGTCTTCTCCCGCTGGGGCCACAGCGCTCTTCTGGCTCATCGATAAATGATTGATCATCTCCCCCGCCCCCCACCCCGTGCCAGGGACTGAGCGGCCCGGACCCCATGCTGGCCAGGCCCCCCTCCCCACACCTGTGCCCCACGCGGGCCCCACCCCAATCGGCCTGTCTCTGAACCTCCCGACCAAGCCCCTCTTGTTCTGTTGTCTCTCCTGCCACCTTCCCACCTCCTGACCTTCCCCGTGTTGTTCACAGACTTCATCTCCGCACCTACATATCCGTGTGTGGCCTGAGTCGTTTTGAACCCATCCCCCCTGCTCTGGCAGGGACTGACATTTACAAAATGACGTCCCCATGCCCAGGGTCCGCGAGCGGAGTGTACTCGGTGTGCGGAATTCGTCATCTCCACTTACCGGGGGACAGGGAGCGGCCGAGCATGTGGTCCGCAGTGACTCTCCTGAAGGCTGTGTTCTCCAATGCCTGCTTTTCCCTGATTTCCCCGGAAAGCAGGGTCATGCCTTCTCACTTGCGGGCCAACGTGACCCTTGCCCGGGCTGTGCTCATCACCTCGCACGCCCGGGCCCTTCGGGCGGACTCTGCCCGGCAGGCTCATATCCGTTTCTTCTTTGCAAAGTGCCTTGGAGTGTGGAGCCTCTCCGGAGATCCTTCGTCCATCCCCCGTGTCCTTCTCCACGAAGGCCGGCCATTCTGATCCTGCAGTGTAGACGGAACGTCCTGGGGGCCTTCACTGGGGAGAACGTGCTGGAGGTGATGAAATTCAGAGGGGGCCCCTGGAGCCAGGAAGATGGCAGGCTTGGCCGTGGGCTTCTGGGGGCCCCTGATGCCTGTGACCGTGGCCCCAGGTCAGGGGCCCCTTCGGGGTGGTTCAAGGGCCCGGGCTGAACACAGCAGCGAGGCCCAGCTGTGAAGGGTGCCCAGGGCTGCG
This sequence comes from Helogale parvula, assembly GCA_004023845.1. Lineage (NCBI taxonomy): Eukaryota > Metazoa > Chordata > Mammalia > Carnivora > Herpestidae > Helogale > Helogale parvula. The sequence continues at coordinate 141,520 of PJEM01003121.1, read as the reverse complement.
GATGCAGTGCAGTAATAAACCGGGACACTAGAGGGAGAAGGCCCTCGACACCACGGGTGGAACAGAAGTCGGTTCAGCTGTGTTTGCTACGATGGAAACTTCACTTCTCCCTCCTTGTCTTAAATTAAAAAAAAAAAAAATATGGTGTGAAATCTGAACCGAGTGGGATACAAATGCTTTCTCTGTTTTTAGTACAGGCCACGATGGCCTCTACCATCTGTAGCAAAAAAGTGTAGGAACGCCGAGAGACATTCTAAGATCTGAGAGCGGAGTAGACGTCTCACCAAGCTGCACCGTATCATTAAACAGATGGGCTGAACTGACACCACTAATAGAGATCGGAGGTGACAAATAGTAGACACCAGGATTGCTGGGCAGAAACACAGGCTCCAGAGGAGCTGGTGGCGCACGCCAGAAGGTCATGTCCATTACAGGCAGGAAAGGATTCGCCTGGGTCCTCACACATGGTCGTTAATGTGGGGCGCCTGGGGGGCTCAGTCGGATAAGCGTCTGACTTCCTTTCAGTCATAATCTCGAGGTTCGTGAGTTCGAGCCCACATAGGGCTCTGTGCTGACAGCTCGGAGCCTGGAGCCTGCTTCGGATTCTGTGTTTTCCTCTCTCTCTCTGCCCCTCCCCATATCATACTCTCTCTGTCTCTCAAAAATGAATAAACATTTAAAAAAAAACAAATCAAATAGTCATGAATGTAATTTATCAACTACATTAGAGAAGCAGGAAGGTCATGCACGCCTCTGGGACAGAGCGCCCGACCTGAAACAGGGACCCAAGGGTCCTGTCTGTTTGACCTTGGACAGTAACCCCTGGAAGCGTCTTTCTTCATGTGTAAAATGGAGGCAGGGACTGTGTGTGTTTCGTGGGGATTTGGTGATGTGTAAAGGAAAGAAAGCACATAGAGCGACAGGCACCCGCCTGGTAAGAATGAGATGTCCTCGCTAGCCCTTGGGTGGCCCCAGATGGAGACCTTTGTGTTAACGAACCCGAGTTCCTGCCTAACATTTGCCTGCTTCAGTCATTTGCTCTCTTTGGACTCCTTTTTTTTTTTTTTTTTTTTTTAAATTAAGGAGGCTCCACGTTCCATACGAGGCTTGAACCCATAACATTGACATTACGTGTGACGTCCTCTAATGACGGGGCCAGCCAGGTGCCCTCGGACTCCCTTTTAATGATTAAGCCAGGTCGGAATTTTTTCCTTGAGATGGTTCCTGACACTGTTTGGCCCCATGAGTGCTCTGCGGGGAGGAGCACGCTTCCGGGAGGTTTGTGACCGTCTGCATGCCCGTGCGTCTGGTGGGGTGGGCAGAGCGGCCGGGTTAGAGAGGCGCGGTGCTCTAAGGAAGGTGTCTGGAACGCTCGGGGCTCAGAAGGATGCCGGTGGGGGTGGTCTGGGAAGAAATTGTGCGCGTTCCCTTTCGGCTGCATTTGCACCGCGGCTCCCAGTAAATTCTTGTCTTGGATTTCCTTTGGCTTCTGTATTGTTGGCTCTGGCGGAGGCTCTGATAAGCAAATGGCTGAGGGCTCTGCACAGCGGACAGGCGGCCTTGAGGGTGAGGAGAGAGGACAGAGCTGGGCATGGCTAACAAAGGAGTGTTTGCCTTTTATTTTTTTAATGATTATTTTTGAGAGAGAGAGAGAAGAGAGAGTGAGAGCGCAGATATGTGCCTGTGCACGGGTGGGGGAGGGGCAGAGAGAGAGAATCCCAAGCAGGCTCCATGCCGTCATTGCAAAGCCTGATAAGGGGCTCCATCCCACAAACTGTGAGACATGACCTGAGCTGAAATCAAGAGCCGGACACTTGGGGCACCTGGGGGGCTCAGTCGGTCGGGAGTCTGACTCTTGATTTCGGCTCAGGTCACGATCTCATGGTTTATGAGTTCAAGTCCAGTGTGGGGTTCTGCACTGACAGTGTGGGGCCTTCTTGGAATTCTCTCTCTCCTTCTCTCTCTGTCCCTTCCCCTTTCTCTTTTTCTTTCTCGAAATAAATAAATTACCTTAAAGAAAAAAAAGAGAGACATGTAGCTGACTGAGCCTCCCAGGTGCCCCAGGAATGGCTGCCTTTTCTTTCACCTTGAGGATAGGAGCGTACCCCCTCCCCAACCCCCGATAAATGCTGGTCTGCTGGAAGTTCATTTCCAGATGCTTCAGCGAAAAATTAAGTTTCATGAAGAAATGATAGGAAAGCCTTCAGTGGCACGAGAGCCGTATGTTTGGGATGATGGATTCTTACATGGACTTTAAAAATTAAAGATACTCATTAGGTATCACATACATCATTTGTAAAATAATGTCATGTCTTCTGTCTACATTTGAAGTAGAAGCCCATATAACTTAGCTATCCATGAGTAAGAGAAAGCATAAAATGTAAGAAGACACTGCTGTAGGACTATCTTACCGTCTTCTAGTTTCGAAGACTGGCTGCTGAACCTTGTCTTTGTCTCCATCTGCATTAAATCACAGAAAAGAGACAAAGAAAGGAAGGAAGGAAGAAAAAAAAAGACCTTGAAAAAGCACCTATTCAATGAATCAGATTAATCATTTAAAAAATTCTTAAGTTGGAAGTCACACTGAAACAAACGAGAAGGGAATTAATTTGGAACCACGAGAGAAATGATACAGAGCCAGCATTGGATTCAGTTCAGTTTAAAATCAGAACAACTTTTATGTTTTACCATCTGCCCCGCCAGGAGCCCTATAAAATTTGAATACTACAGACTTTAGAGATTCCCATGTGAGGACAGCTTTTTTTTTTTTTTAAGGTCCTTTAAAGAACAGAAAACCAGAATAAATAATGTTGGTGTTTGTCCAGGAACTGAGTTAGTAATTAGTGATCACTGAAAAGATAAATGGCATCTGTGATTGAGGGACTCAGGTCTTGCCTTAGAAGGTCTGTCCATACAAAACCTCGCAGGATCCCAGCAGAGAGTCTTCTACTCCGCGTGCTGGAGGAGTCAATGGGGGCCCAGAGAGGGCGAGCACTGGGGCAGGGGCGTATTCCTCTCTCCTGCAAATGGGGCTGTGGGGGATGGCGGAGGAGCTAGAATGGAAGCCTCCAAGGGTAAACTTCTGGTTTTAGGCAGAACAATTCTTAAACAAAATAGACAAGAGGCATGGCATGGAAATTACCTCTGCCTATGCAGGTTTCCCATTCTGGCTGTGTATGAAGGTGAGCTAGATAGAAAGCAGGTGATATGTACTGATTAAGTATAGTGTTTTGCCTACACACACACATATGTGTGCATCTTTATAGAACTTAAATAAACTGCAGGCTTAGTTCGTGGATGTTATGACCATTTTAATGGTTAAATTTCCCATTCAGTTGATTCTGCTGAGGCCTCCACAGATGCACATTGAGGCTCACACATCTTAAAGTCCTGTGCCTTACATGTTGCCTGGTCAAGGACTAAAGAGGAGAGGAATCTTTAAGAAGACAGAAAAAACAAGGATAAGGTTTTCCTGGCCAAGGCCAGGAAAAGAAGTGGTGATATGCTTGAATCAGGGTTTTACTGGAGCTGATTATTATACATTTTTAAAATGTTTATTTATTAGAGAGTGAGAGAGAGAGCAAGTGAGTGAGCACGAGTGGGGGAGGGGCAGAGTGAGAGAGGGACACAGAATCTGAGGCAGGCTCCAGGCTCCAAGCTGTCAGCACAGAGCCTGATGTGGGGCTCAAATGCATGAACCACAAGATCATTATCTGAGCCAAAGTTGGATGCTTAACTAACTGAGCCACCAGATGCCCCTGGAGCTGATCGTTATAATAAAAGATTCTACATGAGATGGCGTATTTGGGCAGTGACATAATAACAAAGCTCTAGTTCATATCTGCACACTCTTGATGGATGAATGCCTTCACTTTTAAGAATTCAAATTTACTGTTTAGTGATTTAATATTTAACGTGCTCCTTGTGACTGGGTTAAAATCCCCAATAAGACGTGGTTCTCGCCCACCAGGAGTGCACAGAAGACGTACAAGCAAATGAATAAGTAGGGTAGAGTGGTAGATGCTGAGATCACACCTGCATCACATCCAGAGCAGCTCAGAGGAAGAAGCAGTCGCTGGTGTGAGGCCGTGAGGTTGGTGGGGTGAGAACGGAGGTGGTGGGGGCTGAGCCAGGACAGCTCCTTGTCTAATTATGTGTTCACTTCCACCTTTCAGACCGTGGGCAGTATCACACAGGTCGTCCAAAGTGATACCTGTTTCGTGTTCTTGCTTCTCTGTTTGTAGACCATGGCTTTCTTGTTGAACGAGACTAGAAACCAAGAAAGGTTAGTTCTTATTTGAACGAGGTCTTGAAAGTCAACCAGGATGCAACATGTGAGCCAGGGTGAGCCCAGGGGATTATTATAAGACAGACTCCAAATCAAGAAATAACGTTGCGGGGCACCTGGGTGACTCAGTCAGTTGAGCTTTCGGCTTCAGCTCAGGTCATGATCTCATGGTTCGTGGGTTCGAGCCCCACATTGGGCTCTGTGCTGACAGCTAGCACAGAGTCTGGAGCCTGCTTCAGATTCTGTGTCTCCCTCTCTCTCTGCCCCTCCCCTGCTCGCACTGTCTTGCTCTGTCTCTCAAAAAATAAATATAAATCATGAAAAAAAATTAAAAAGAAATAACATTGCTTGTCTGAAGGTGAAAGAGCATACAGGCCATCGAGGACAGCTTTTTTTTTTTTTCATCCCCATATGAAAGGAACAAGAAGTAACCTTGACTGAAATTCTAAAGCAATTTTCCAGCTTGGAGAGGTGAGGTTCATTGTGAACATATGTAAGTGTCAAGAGAGCAATTTGGACACATTGTCTGAGGACGACTACCATTCAATTAGATTTGATGAACATGTGAAAATACTTGTTCCCAGCTTTTTCTAGATATAGCAGGATACATTTCAATGTGTGGGAAAATCTACATAACCTTTCTGGATTTGACATTCTGCCTGAAGAAACATTGAGACTGTGTGAATGAGGGATTGCATCCAAATGTGCCCTCACTTCTGGATATGCTTGAGACATTCTAAAATTCATCTTCGTTCCTTTCCTCAATTTAATTTCTGACACCCAATTAGCATGTCTGCCAATCATGCTCATGTAAGTTAGCTTTACTGTGTGACAGAACATCCTCAAAACTTAATGTCATGATAGAAGAGGAAGGGACATTTCCCAAATCGTTCTACGTGGCCAGTGTTTCCCCAATACTAAAATCAGGCAAAGACATTCCAAGAAACTGGTGCACAGGTGCCATTGTGAATATAAAAAGAAAAGGATTCTTTAGTAAAATACTCATCAACCAAATCCAGAAACATATAAAAAGATGATACAGCATGACTAAGTGGAATTTATCCCAGGAATGCAAGGTTGGTTTAACATATGAAAATCATTCAATGTAACACATCGTATTAATTGAACAGAAGACAAAAACCACATGATCATCTCAGTAGACCCGGAAAGAAACATATGACAGAATCCAACAATCTTTCAGGATGAAACGCGTAAACTAGGAACAGAAGGGAAAGTTCCTCAATTTGATAAACTGCATCTGTGAAAAACCCACATGTTAAATGATATATAATCATGAATGAAAGATTTATTCCTAAGGTCGGGAACAAGACAAGGATGTCTGCTCTCATCACTTCAGTTCAGTAATGAACTGAGGGTCCAGCCAGGGCAATTAGGCAAGACAATGAAATAGAGATTGAGATCTGTTGTAAGGTAATATGATCTTGCATATGGAAAGTTCTTGGACCCCCCTGCCCCTACCACACAAATGTAACTAATAAGTGAATTCTGCAGTTTTACAGAATACAAGATCAGTAAACAAAAATCCTTTGTATTTCTATTAACTAGTTCTGAACAATCCAGTAATGAATTAAAAACAATTCCATTTACAAATAGCATCAAGAGGAATAAAATGCTTAGGAGTACATTTAACAAAAGAAATACAAGATTTGTACATGTGGAGCTATAAAGCATTGTGGAGAGAAATTAAAGAAGTCCTAGGTAAATGGAAATGCACTCCATGTTTATGGATTGAAAGACAGAATGTTGGAAATATGGTAGTGCTCCCCAAACTGGTCTACAGATTAAATGCAATTCTGGGGCCCCTTGGGTGGCTTAGTCAATTAAGCATCCAACTCTGGATTTCAACTCCGGTCCTGATCTCATGGTTTGAGATTGAGCTCCATGTCGGGCTCTGTATTGACAATGTGGAGTTTGGTTGGTGTTCTCTCTTTCCCTCTCTCTCTGCTCCTCCTCTGCTTACACACACACTCTCTCTCAAAATAATTATTAAAAAATAAAGGCAATTCTTATTAAAATTATAGCTTGTCTTTTTGGGGTCTCTGGGTGGCTCAGTCAGTTAAGTGTCTGACTTTGGCCTAGATCATTATCTGATGGTTTGTGGGTTTGAGCCCTGCATTGAGCTCCGTAGTGATGGTGCACAACTTGCTTGAGGTTCTCTCTCTCTGTCTATCGCTCTTTTTTCTTCTTCCCCTACTACCTCTCTCTGTCTCTGTCTCTGTCTCTCTCTCAAAATAAATAAAATAAAAAATAAAATAAAATAAAATTACAGGTGGCATTTTTTAATAAACAGACAATCTAAACTTGAAATCAATATGTAAGTGCAAGGAATACACCAGCCAGATCAGTCTTGATGAAGAAGCAAATAGGATTGATGCTTCCCAGATTCAAAATTACCACAGAACTACAGCAATCAAGATGGTGTGGCATAAGGCTAGATGTATGGATTAATGTGATAGACTTAAGAGTGTAAATATAAAGCCTTCACTTATCTTGGTGATCTATCGATTTTTGACCAGGTTGGCAAGATCCTCCGATGGGGAATTTGTAGGCTTTTCAGCAAATGGGACCAGGACGATTGAAGATCCATACAGAGAAGCAGGAAGTGGGGCTCATACTTCATCCCATACCCAGAAATGAACTTAAACTGGACCATAGACCTACGTGTAAGAGCAGCAACTATAACATTTTTATCAGGAAGCATGGGAGTACATCTTTTTTTTAAAAAGATCGATTGGCGCTCAGTCTCATAAACCAGGAGATCATGACCTCAAGGGAAACCAAGAGTTGGAGGCTTAACCCACTGAGCCACCTAGGTGCTCCAGTAAATCTTTTAATTTTAACTAAATTTTTTTTAAATGTTTATTTATTTTTTGAGAAAGAGAGACAGAGCATGAGCAGAGGAGGGGCAGAGAGAGAGGGAGACACAGAATGTGAAGCAGGCTCCAGGCTCTGAGATGGCAGCCCAGAGCCCGACGTGGGGCTCAAACTCATGAACCATGAGATCATGACTTGAGCTGAAGTTGGATGCTTCAGCGACTGAGCCACCCAGGTGCCTTTTTTTGTTTAAATACAGGAAAAATAAAGTTTAATTTCTTTTCTCCCAAGCTTACCAAGGTATAGTTGACAAATAAAATTGTATATATTTAAGGTGTATGGTGGGGTGACTTGATACATTCATACATTGTGGAGTGAGTACCACACTAAGCTCAGTACTATATCCATCACCTCACAGAGGTATCTTGTCATTACTTATTTATTTTGGTGAGAACACTTAAGACTTACTCTTAAGGAATTTCAAGTGTACAGTAGAGTGTGACAATTGTCACCGTGCTGGATGTCTGATCCCCAAATCTTGTTCATCTTACAACTTAAGATGAGCATCTCCTCATTTTCCCTTCCCCTTGGCAGTCGCCAATCTGCTTTCTGCTTCTGTGGATTGCAGTTTTTAGATTCACTTAAGAATGAGATCCTAAACTACTTGTCTTTCTGTAGCTGGCTTGGGAGTAAACATTTATGACTCTGGATTAGACAGTGAGTTCTTAGATATGACAACACAATCACTAGTGGGAAAAAAAAAGTAAACTACATCAAGTTTATTATGTATGTGGTTGAAAGGATACCTTTAAGAACAATGAAAATAAAACCGCAGGATGGGAGAAAATACTTGAAAGTTATATATCTAAAGAGAGATTCTTTTCCAGAATATATAAAGTACTCTTACAACTCAACAATCAAAAGACAATAACCCAGTTAAAAAATGGGCAAAAAACTTGATTTGGTATTTCTCCAAATAAGATATACAGATGACTAATAAGCACATGAAAAGATGCTTAACATCATTAATGATTATGGAAATGCAAATCAAAACTGCAGTGATATATACATCATATGCACTAGGGTAGTTAAAAATGTCAGACGATCAGACAATATCCTGTTTTAGCAAGGATGTAAGGGAATCGGAAATCTAGTATGCTGCTGATGGCATTTTAAAATGGTGCACACATTTTGGAAAACAGTTTGGTAGCTGTGCAAAATTGTAAATATAGAGTTATCATATGTCCCAGAAATTCTACTGCTAGGTATAAAACATGAGAACTTAAGACGTATCCCCACACAAAAACCTCCACATACATATTCATAGCAGCATTATTTATAATAACAAAAGTGAAGATAACCCAACTATCCATCAATTGAAATAGATCAACAAAATGTGATCCATACAATGTAATATTAATTCTACCATAAAGAAGAACGAAGTATTGATCTGTGCTACCAAACGTATGAATCTTGAACACATTATGCTAAGTGAGAGAAGCCAGACCCAAAAGGTCACATATGGTTTGTTTCCATTTATGAAATGTCTAGAATTGGCTAATCTAAAGAGACAGAAAGTAGATGAGTTGTTGCCAGAGGCATTCAGATTATTCTAGGTTTAGTTTCCAGACAACCTGATTTACTATTACCTACCTCCATGCTACACGGTCTATTGTTACACAAACTAACTACGCACTTCCCTCTTTCCTGAGCTGACCACAGCTTTCTGTAATCCGGACCTCCTTATCCATCTTCCTCTCAGCTCCAATCCATCTCCCTTAGATCCCGATTTAGAATGAGTCACTCTGTCTTCAGTGCTCCCATACCACTCATAAAGCACTTACTTGGCATCAACAATTGTGCCAAGTTTGACTTTCATGCACACCCTCTTTTCCCCAAGACACTGCAGGTCCCTTAAGGATGGAACCCATGTATTTTTGTCAGTCATCATGTCCAAATTAGCCTCTAGGGAAAAGGTGTTGAATGTAGTAGTCTTTCGATAACTATTATTAACTTGAGTATCTGAAGAGTAACGAGTTCAAACGAGAATTGAATACGTAATAGACATTAACAGAGAAAATCTGTTCCCTTTCTCAATATTTTATGCCCCAGGAACAAAGCCAGTTAGCAGGCATTCAGAACGAAGTGAAATGTTTTGAAGTGACTGCAATCCTCAGTTGTTCTGGGGATTCTCATCGCTTCACTGTTACTGTATGTGCTTTGGATACTTGAGAAAACAGTGGATAGCACCTCTGCCAAATCCTAGCCGTTTGCTGACGGGGCAGAGGGTAGTAGGCGACTCGGAATCCATCCTTGGGCCGCTGGTTTGCTTTGTTTCCTTTGTGTGTAAACCGGTCTGAGTGAGTGAAACTGGAGAGTCTTCCCTTTGCCCCTAAGGGAACCGTGACGTTTTTTAGTGCAGGATCTGAATTCCCCCCAACGTTGGGATGGGTCCAGGAACCCGAAGACTATCTGTCAACTATGGATTTCAAATGCCCCTCGTCAATCCATTCCCTCCTAAGACCAACTAACTCATTACATGCTAGACGTTTCCCTAACATTCAGAAGCAGACCTAACTCCCTATCCCTGAGGCTGAGCCCCTCTCGAGGCCGGCAGCCCCCACCCCGGGCCTCAGTGCCCTGTGCAGGCATGGGGGTGCATCGGGGTCTCTCGTCTGCAGTCTCTCAAACCCTGCTGGCGAATTCCCCCCAAATTCTGTAAAATCTGCTTCCTCAGTAGATTGGAGACGGCCTCGTTTCCTCCTTTTTATTTTATTTCTTAAGCGTGAATTTAAGGAATCCAGAAGAGCGTATCATTTGGTTTCCTGAGTCCACGAGCTGGTCACAGGCAGGGGCTCTCTCTGCCTCAGGACCCGGCACCTTGCCTCCCACTATAGATGCTATAAAAACAGCTACTAAGGGATAAACCAAACAAGAAAGGAAGGGAGGTCAGAACCTGTGTTTACTGCCGCCTGTGTCCTCCCCACAGCAGCACCGGCCCGTGCGCGACAGAGGCACTGTCATTATTAGATAAAGTAACAAATGATCGTTTTACAGGGATCGAAGGACAAGACACCTTTTTAAGTATATTTATTTATTTTGGGAGAGACAGAGACAGCATGAGCGGGGGAGGTGCAGAGAGAGAGGGAAACAGAGGATCCCAAGCAGGCTCCGCACTGCCAGTGCAGAGCCCAACCAGGGGCTCGAACTCCTGAACTGTGAGGTGATGGCCAGAGCTGAAATCAAGAGTAGGATGCTTAACCCACTGAGCCAGCCAGGTGCCCCAGTGACGGGCAAGACATTTGGAACACCTCCTATGTGTAGTTTTTATTCTGTTGTGGATGTTACTTAGACTTTCTGTCCCCACAGAATACCGTATTGCCTTTCCCCCAACCACCCTTTGCTTTTCTGCTCCTTCATCCCCGTGATGGCCTCCGCAAACATGTCGGGGGCCAGTCTTTTCTCCTTCTCTTGTGCTGCGTCTCCCCTCCTGCCCCGGCAGTCTCAAAGTCGTTGCTTCCTTCCTGAGACTTTACCCAGGCTGCCCTGTCCCTACCTTCATGGCTCTCTTTCAAGGCCTCATGATGTCTGGCTTGGACTTTGGTAAGAGCTTTTAATTTACTTCCCTCCTGCCCATCCTGTCTCCCTGTGAGCTCTCCTTCCCAGAGGCTCATGATTTAGCCCATTTGTTTAAAATCTGCTAACCACTCTCCATCAATTTCAGGAAGGGTCTTCATTGGGTCAGGGATCCCTTTGAAAAACTGTGGACCCTTGTGCAAGAGTCTATGGAACGTTGTGGGATTCCAGATGAAATAAAGCCGGCCGAGGTGATCAAGTATTTTGTGGCCGTATGCAGCGTCCGTAGTGATGTGCTTGTGTCTGTCTCTTCGGGTTCAGCTCTAACCCCTTCCTAATCCTCAGTGCGCAAGCTCCCGAAATCCAGCTGGCATAGCAGTCTTGATGCGCTGTGCCTTTGTTTGGTGCCCTCTCCTGGAAACTGTCTTTTCTTACCTCTTGTGAGCACCCTTCTTCCTGAAAGACACTTAGTGCTGTGCCACCGTGATGCTGTGTAAAGTTCACCTTTGCATTGACCGTATTGTAGTATAATTGACAGTTTACCTCGCTAGGAATCGTTGGAAGGGCAGTGACTAGACTGCATTTATAAGAATGCATCTGCCTAATCTATGTAGCCTATGGATCAGTGGTTGTCAAAACAATGCATGTAAAATGAACTACCTTTGTTTTATACCCCCTGGAAGTCTTTCTTTTGCCAAACCTTTTGCTGCTGTGTTCAGAACTGTATTACTTTTCACGACACTTAAAAAAATGTAGATATAATTTGGATACAGTAAAGAGCATGGATCTTACAGCTCAATAAAACTTTATATATCTTCATATCTCTCACTGTGTCAAAATATGCCTGATCAAAATATGAAACATTCCCCTCATTCTGGAACAGTCCACTTTTAAAACTTCTATCATTGTAAGTTAGTTTTATGTGCTCTTGAACTTTATGTAAATGAAGAGTTCTGCATTTGACACCCTCCAAACATCCCGTTAGGTTCACCTGAGACTTTTATTTCGGTGAAGCTTCTTCGCGCCCATCGCATTGCATCCTACTGTAGCCCACTTAATTAACACCTCCATATTGGGGTCTAGAGATGTGTATCATCCTCCTCCGTGCTCCGAAAATATCCTATAATATTACCAGCCTACATACAATTGCTAGTGGCTACACTAGGTTCAACTGAAAGAAAAGTCTATCAAAGTGGTTACAGCTTAGCTACTTTATAAGAATTTAAAATTCCACAGCTCTCTGCCTCTTAAATCCCGTATATAAAAATGTGTCCCTCTTCCCTCCAGTGGGTCCTACTTCTTATCTGTAGATCTTTCCTAACTACGTCCTTCACTTTGTACTCATGGCTGACCTTGCACACGGTGCGCTGCCATGATGGATATGCTAGGGCATAAGAGTAAACATCACTGTGTTAGCGTCATATTAGCATTTTGAGAGAAAACCCACGTAGGACATAAATAACCGATAATGGGATGCAGAATCGGAAGGCATGGCCTCGGAAGTCAAGGCAGTTCACCTCGGCAAAGAACAGAGGGGTGAGGACAGAGCCCGGGAGGGGATTCACCCATCGCTGATCCTCAGTTGCTTGTTTTCTATCTTATGTTCCTCCCTTCTCATCTTCTTCACCTTTTCCTTCTCTGTAGGTCTTCTCGGTGGGCAACTTCCCTCACTCTCTCCTCTCCCTCTTTAGGGACCTAATGTGTAGGGCTGAGTTAATCAAACAAAGGAGGTTGGTGGTGCCAAAGGGAGCAAGGAATGTTCCAGACAGAAGAAGTAGGTGCTCAGGGCTGAGAGTCTTTGGCCAACTCTAGAGTCTGAAAGGAAGGCTTGATCCCCAGCAGGACGTGGCGTGCCTTGAAGGAGGGTGCGACGTATGCGGTGGCCTGAGCATCTTGGTGAGCTGGTGTATGCTCACATTGTCATGGGATTTGGGGAATCTGGCTTAGTCTCTGTGACTCAGTTTCCTCTTCTGTTAAAAAAAAGATTATAGCACCTCCTCTGGGGGGTCTTTCATAAGGATTCGGTAGGCTGGCAGCTGACAGTGATTAGAAAAGCCCCGTGCTAAGCGCTTTCTAGATGCAATACAGAATTAAGCCTTCAGAAGAAATTTGAAGTCATTTCCTAAAACCGTTCACTGAGAAGCTTATTCATGATTCACTTATTCTGAACAACTGATTTGAATATTTATTCTGGAAGTGCGACAGGGACTGACACTGCATGTATTTATATTTTTGACAACCTAGGCTTCAGGACGGTTCGGGTATTTGGGACCCACACACCACCCTGAAGGCGAGGGAGGACGGATTAAAAAAACGGGGAGGATGGATCCAAGTGACTGTTTCAGGCGTCCCGGACTCTCTCTTGATGACAGTTCCACGCGCAGGACTTGCGGAGTTAGGGCTTCTAGAGGAGAGATCTTTCTAGAATTGGTGACGGGAGGTCAATGAAAGTAGCACATTAGATCAGCTTGAGTCTGCCCTTCTGAGGACCTGGGGCAAAGGCTGGATGGAGGGTCGGAAAGCAGGGGCTTATAAAGAGGGAAACCAGCTCAGGGAGGGGATTTGGCACAGGTTGTGGGGGGCTTGCAGTTGGTTGGAGATGTGCAGTCTCTCTCCCCACTTCCTGCTACCTTTGTCCCGCCCCCAGCGCGCCCCCCCCTTGCATTCCCTGCACAGCTGCCCCTGGAGACGACCCCCATTGCTGTCTCCCGCTGCAGCCTCTCCCGACAGTCAGCGATGCTCATAAACTGCACCTCTCACCACCCCTTCCAGCCTTCCTGCGAAGGAATAGAATCCCCTCACCCCTGTCCCCACCCTGGCTGGCTCTGCTGACTTCCCTGGCCGTTCCAGAAACTTCTCCTGTTGTCATGCCCAACTGCTTTGTTTTTTAGTCTGAGCCTGTCTTGACCATCCCCCATGTCACCCTGTCCGGCTGCCTCCTTTATCAGATTTCTTCCCACCCGCACTCAGGTGTCTGATTAGATGTCCCTTCCTCAGAAGAAGTATTATCCAGACCCTCAAGCTTTTGTCGTCAGCTTAGTAAGACTGTGCCTTCAAGATACCGTGCAGTCTTTCAGTAATTTTTTTTCCTGGTCTCTAATCTTGGTAAGCTCCCTGGAACAGGGTCTAGGTCCGATCTGTAACTGTCCCATGCATAGTGCATGCACCTGTTTCCAGGCTGATGGAATTCTTTGAAGCTGAGCCATGTATTTAGTGCCTGGCTCCTGATACACATGGAAAGTTTACGGAGACTGGGTTTCACTAGTCCTGGAGGCCTGCTCGGCCGTGCCAAAGGGTGGTGGTGTCGTTGGGGCAAATCCCATAATAAATCTTTTCAATAATATAAAGATAGCACAAGGCCAGTGAAACTCAGAGTGCACACGTTGTTTTGAAATGAATGGCTGCATCGCGTGCCCCCTGGCCTGGGCATCAGAATTCCAGACGGTGTGTATCCTTATCTCCATTTTCCTCTGAGGAACTTGAACCTCAAAGAGGTGGTCTGACCTGCAAGGAGTGGCAGAGACAGGATGCAGATCTGAGCATGTTCGCTCAGGTCAGCGTGAGGAGGGCCCCCGACTGGCGGAGCCCTGGTGATGGGAAGGATGAGCCTGGTTCGTTAGCCTTATCCAGTGCCTGCAGGGTTCTTCTGTGTCTCTAGCTTCGCTCTGAGAAGTCCCTGTGGTTATCTCTGTGACAGAAACTTGGGGGCCGTGGAGAGAGGGAGAGAGAGAGAGAGAGAAAGAGAGAGAGAGAGAGAATGTAAACAAATCTTTGCTAGAGCGAAGAAGTCTCCAGTTATAACACCCTAAAATACAATAATAAGGTACTATATTACAAGCAAATGGGTCTGGGAGATTACTCCCCAAATCTCCCCAGAGCGACACCCTACCGTTAGCTCCTAAGGCATGTTTGTATCATCCTTGGGCTGTTAATCCTTAACCCAAGGGTGTCAATACTCACGGCCTTGACAGTCCTGCCTGTAAATACGCAGAAATAGCTCCCGGGAGCGAGCGCCATCAGTGAGTCCTATTGCAGCTTATCCCAAAAGCTGTAGGCTTCATGTTTGGGAAATAATTAGATGCCGTTTGTGATTTTGGATATTTCACTGTACAGTTTTTTCCAGATCCCTTTAATATGCTGTTAAATTTTGGCCCTTAACTATAAACACCACGCTTCATCTTTTGTATTCCAAAGTGGAGTCTGCCACCAGGGAGCTCACTTATTTTAATTTTTTGGTAATGCGTTGAAACAAAGGAAGTTACACTGTTTGCCCTCCTCTTCCTGTGATCCACTTTAAGTTCATAGGGAATATTGGAAAGGCAGATCAGCTAAGTCTGCTCTTTAGAGGCATGCCCTCGTGAAAGGGGGTGTATCTTGCACGCCATCTTTCTCTTCTGCTCCTTCTCACTCAAGTATAACCTTATGTTTTCCTAAGTGCTCAGTCGTCCTGAAGCTAATATAACATTACCCAAGACGTCATGTGTCGTGACCCAGAAGACGCCCTGTAGCAATTCGAATGCTCTGGTTCTTTATTTGTTGACCCAAATGTTGGTTCACTCATGTTCTGGACTTTGTAGAAGACAAGCAAAAGTAGAATGTCTATACCTCAAACTACTGATTATCTAAGTCTAAAGAGACTTCCCATGTGATGTCATTTTAAGAAATGCAGAGCATTGTGCTATCAGACACTGGAATGACTGGTACAGAGAACAGTGAGTAGAGGGTCAGTCAAAGCTAGGGCTCATTTAGAACCAAGGAAATCAAGAAGAGTTTGCAGATTAAATGGGATCAAAATGAATTTCAGTGGATTCAGGGAAACTTGGTAAGTAACCTAGTGTGTAGTGTGTGTAGACAAGGACAAGATTCAATTGAAGAGACTTTTTTTTTTTTTTTTTTAAGGAACGTGTATCAGTCGGGGATCTAAGGAGAGGCTCCAAAATCAATTCCCTCAAAATTTCTTTCATCTTATTTCAAGAAAATTAAAATGATCTTTTACATCCTCAAATTACTTCCCTCGAAATTGTCTCCTTAGTGACAATTGTGTACAGATCTGCCCACCCAGTTGAGCCTGGTTACTTAGGCCATCACTGATCTCTACAGTTTCCTTGGTCATCACGGAACGTCCGTTCGGGTGGCCCGGCACTTGCTGGAAGCTGTGTGCTCCCGCAAATGGATTGAAAAACAAGGCAGAGGATGCTTACTTCCTCGTTTGCAAACCTCTACGTGCGTATACACACATGCACACAAACCTAGTGCAGCCACAGGGATGTTAGCACAGTCCGTGTCTCGTGTACAGATAAGGTTTGCAAACTCGTGTTCACTGTGAAGTTTTGGTGAGGGAGACGTTTGGAGCAAAGTCTGAAAGGGGACAGGTCATCCCGGGTCATTGTTCCACACACGCTGGAGAGATTTCAAGGTTAACATTTAGGTGAATCCATCTGCAAAAGTTTACAAATTTCCTCTCCTAGATAGTTGGTTTGATTGATACTCATTAGAATTCAGAGCGTTTCATTTTCATTAGGGAGATAGAAATCACAAAGGGATTGTGAGTAACCAGATACCTCTATGGAACAGCTAGAGCATCACATATAACCTGTGTGTGTGAGTGTGTGTGTGTGTGTGTGTGTGTGTGTGTGCATGTGCATGTATAAAAATTGATATATATAAAAATATCCATTTCAGTGCACATACATGTGTTTGTTATATTACTCTATATTGCATCACATAAAGAGCATCTTCTCTTTCATGGAACAATTTTTTTTAACTTTTAAAAATGTTTTGATTTATTTTTGAGAGAGAGACAGAGCGAGTGGGAGGGGGCAGAGAGAGAGAGGGAGACACAGAATCCAAAGCAGGCTCCACACTCTGAGCTATAGCACAGAGTGCGATGTGGGGCTTGAACTCACGAACTGTGAGATCATGACCTGAGCCCAAGTCAGACACTCAACTAACTGAGCCACCCAGGGGCCGGGAACAATTTTTTTTAATGTTTTATTTATTTTTGATACACAGAGAGACAGAGCATGAAAGGGGGAGGAGCAGAGAGAGAAGGAGACACAGAACTGGAAGCAGGCTCCAGGCTCTGAGCTAGCTGTCAGCACAGAGCCTGATGCGGAACTCGAACCCACAAATGTGAGATCTGACCTAGGCTGAAGTCGGAGGCTTAACCGACTGAGCCACCCAGGCACCCCGCTGGGAACAATTTTAAAATTGCACTCTTTTTTTACTTACATTGCTATTCTGTGAAAATAGTAATGCTCATGCTCATGAATATTTTCCAGCCCTTCTATTACATGTTCACATTCAGGTCCAAAGCCTTGCTCAGCTGGGTTAGCACCCTCCCTGCTCTGCTGCTGTAGAAAGGGTGGCCTGCGTTAACCTCTCCTGCCTTCCCAGCCATGCAGATCCAGGTTGTAAATTCCTTCCCCACTTTTCCTACACTTGCCTGCATCTAGTTAAGTGGCTGCTTGTTCTGCTAGGAGATTTGTGGGACTTTTTGAAGGTGGGGAGCCGGTGAATTAACAGATTGGCTGAAATAAAGATCACCCCCAACAGGTGGCAGACTGTGGAAAGGGAGCTGGTTAGAAAGGCAGGTGTCTGATCAATCAGGCTAGGCAGGCTTGATCCTGGTCCCGAGGCATCTGCGGGATGACCAGTGAGACCAATTTTCTAGCAAATACTGAGTTTTGGGATGCCTCATTCTTCTTGACAGCTCATATCTTTCCAAAGGCCCCCTTACAACTTATAGGGCCCCCACTTACTAAACCAGAATCATTCTCAGGAGAGAAGGGGGCGGCTCCATCTACCTAGAAGCATTCAGTGTGCGTGACAGGTGATGCTGTAAATTCAGTTCCCAGCCATTTTGTGGGCGTCATGTGTGGAGCAAAACTTGTGTGTCATTTGTTTCACCAAACTCTAATATTTCTAAGCCCACACCTATACCCAGAGCAGAGGCAAAGATGCCTACCTCAGAGCGCTTGAATTTGATTGATAAACAGTTTGCACAAGTGGTTCATAGCCTCACATGACATTTTTATAGTAACTTAGTACATGTACGAACCCTACATAAACTCATGGTATTTGTAAACTTGAGTTTTACTTCCATCATTTAATAAGGTGTGAAAGTTACAGGACTATTCGATTTAGAAATTGTCTCTGAAAAGACTGGCATAACAGATCTGTCCAAACAGAGGACTAAGGGGAACACTCTCGCCTGCGAGCTTTCATTAGGAAAACTGTTTTGAAACCGTGTATCCCACTTGAAAAGATATCTAATAATAAGTTAAGTATATAAGTTTTAAGTGTTCATCTGTCACAAGAATCATTCTACTTTCATATTTTTTTTTTGGCCAGGAAATCCTTTGAAAAGAATCTGGTGTATAATGATGCTAACATTTGAAAGGAAGAAATCATGTGTTTTTTTAATCAGAAATAGTGTGATTAGTGAGCAGCTGTTGGGCGCATAAAAGAGAAAAAAGAATTTCTCTATTATTCCAAATTGCTTTTGAAATATGATATGTGTCATTCACAGAGAACAATGGGTCATTGTCAAAATTCTGAAAGAGAATGAAATGCGTGTAACTTTTGTGGCACGGAGAAACAGCTTCTTTTAATGAGTGATTGCATTTTGTACTGCATGACCGTAGTCGGCAAGAGAAGTTACTAGCAATGTAGCTAATCCAGTCTAAGTCTCCTGTCTGCCCTCATCACCAGCTCTGATGTTATGTTTACTCTTTCAGGTTCAAAGAATCCTGAACCCATCAGTCTGATCTCTTAACACTGGGTTGTACTTCTTAGGGGTGGACAGAGACCAAGAAAGATTAACCGGTTGCTAATTACTAGTATTTTTCTATTTTATAAAGGAAGTGAAATGAATACAGCCAGCATTATTTTCTCTCTTTATGAATAATGCCTACATACATTTTTCGGTTTATAACGAAGAAATACATAACACTGTATTTGTTTGTGGTTAAACATACTTCTACTGATGTTTTGAGCACAAGTATGTGGTTTTCAGCGATAAAGAGATGAGAAAACTTTTGAATCTGGGGGAAGTCTAGATCTATACAGTTCGTGCATATGAGGCAGATCCTGAGTATTCTAATACAGGTAGGATGCATCTCTTAGGATAGCCTGCGTCAGCTCTAACGTGGATCGGACATTGTTCCTTCAGATCAGAGATCCACATTTCCCGTCTTGTAATTTCTAGCACACTGCCCTGCGCTGCCTTGCGTGACGGTCTATATTTCACCAGGCGACAAGCACTTCGAGGGGAGGAACACCAGCCTTCCCAGTGTGTCTCAGTGGACGGTGACTTGACAGATATCTATGGGATAAATGAACCAGAGAGTCATAAGCGCATTTGGTAACGAGCCCCTGGAGTGTGGGGTGAGATGTTAGTGCTCATGGGGGATTTTGTTCGGATTCTTCCTTGAGGGGATTTTGCGTTGGGTAATAACAGATTTTTTGGGCCCAATCAATCCTAGTTTCAATAACATATTTTCTTTGCTAAGTGCACACCATGCTGTATCTGAGTCTCCTACATTAATTTCTTTTCCTTTCAAAGAGGAAATGGTGACCTAGAGCTCGGTCGTCTTAGGCCATGTTTTGAGTATGTCTTATGTCGAGACGTGAAATTTGCAGAAAACTAAGAAACTGGCATATTTAAGGAAGGGATGAAGCAACATAACTTTGTGTTAAGAGGCGGGCGTAGGGATATCTTGGTGGATAGTTACTGGGCCACATTCAGGTACACTCCAAATTCATGTCTGGGTATATGAAGACTTGTCATGAGGTGAGAGAGAGCCTTGTTGTCTGTTGGGTAACAGTCATGCATGGTTGTCTCTGGCAGTTTTATTAGGGAACATTTGAAACAGACAAGAAGTCTTTAAGAGTAGGCTGTGGATTCCTTGTATATAGAGGGAATTTTCCATTCTGGAAAAGCACTTAAAATGGTGACCTGTGTAACACTGACTCTCAGTAATTAATTGTAGAATGAATGAATCAATGAATGAAGAATTCATATTATTGGTAACAGTTCAAAATCCACATCCTAATTCTTGGAAAAACAAGTTAGCGTGTCCACTGCAGTCATTCAGTATTTGCTGTTATTTCATTTTTAATGCTGATGACAACCTTTTAGTGCATGCCAACAGGATACACTATTTGTGTAGGTGTTTTTCTGACCTTTGGAACAAAGGTCAAGAATTGTACTTCCCATGCATCAGTGAGGAAACTGAGGCTCTAGTTAAAATGACTTGTTCAAGCTGACACTCCAGTAAGTGATCGAATCTGGATCTGAACTCAGGCCATCCTGACACAGACCTTGAACTTCTTCTTCTAGACATCATACTGTTTAAATGGTTAGAACGATTTCTCATTGAAAACATAAGGCATGGCCCTCTGTTGCATAGGTTTGCATTGTACAATCTTTCTACTTAGTGAAGGTGCCGCCCTTCAAGTTTCGCTTCGTAAGGGAATCCCAGACCTCAGCTCCTGCCACAGAAGGATGTGTACATTTAACCTCATGCTTGTCTTTCCAATGCCCTCGAAATCCGAAACACAAATTCTAGACTGTGTCAAGTCATCTGCAGAGATCATTATAAAAATTCTCCATTTGTAAAGACAATTAATTTGCGTCTGTAAGTGACTTAACTATGACCTTTATCTCCTGCTAACATGGCTATTGCATTATGAGCATGAGGTTTATTCTGACTGCAGTAGTCCTTGAAGACCACAGATCTCTTTCTTTCTGATTCCAAATCAGTCTGACTTCTTACAGCGATATCCATCAAAGTCTGCAGAGGTGGCAGACTCCCAAATTTGTAAAGCTTTGCAAACCAAAAGCTTGTGTGTGTGTGTGTGTGTGTGTGTGTGTGTGTGCGCACATGCACACACGCGTGCATAATTGACGTTTTACATTCTGCACAGAAAACAGAAAAGATGTGTTGGGAAATGGAATGTCATTTTCTCATTACAAAGAGGCAGACCCAATGACCTCCGATTCCAAGAGGGGGTATTTTGAGATCCTGCTGTCCATTGCCTGTTCACAGACAGCAACTGGTGGCCACTAAAAATAGTCTGCTCTGCCACGGGCTAGGGATCTGGTCACACTTGGCTCGGGGACCATGTGCACGAATAAAATTTAGGCTCCCTTGCGAGTTTCCTCCTTCCAGCCCACTCATCAGCTCGTTGGCTGCCGTCTGAAAGCTATTGAAAAGCCATTACCAGGCAGGACTGGGAGAGCCGCACTGCAGCACCTCCGTGCCGGCAGAATGTGGCTGCGTGTGCACGCCAATTAGAGCTGACGGTCGCCGGGACGGTGGCTCTCGGAGCCCTGTCAGTCACCCGCGCTACAATAGCACGTGCGGCAGGGGTGGCTCCTGACCAGCCCGCCCGCCTGAGAGAGGCTTCTCAGAACTCCAGCTGCGAATGCGAATGAGTTTGGAGCTTTCTGCAGGATCAGGGAGCAGAGCCTCGGTTCAATCATGCATCCATCCCGGGGCACACTGTTACCTGAGGAAGGGCTCTGAATAATGCATTGCCCGGGGACTCCAGTGGCCGCAGAGGACAATGCTGGACCCCGGCGTGCGACTGCTGTCTGAGCTGGAAAGATGTCTCACTATCATTTTATCAAGTGCTGTAAGTAAGCTCACTGTTTTGCTCACACGGCTGTCTTTTCTTGAAAGATCATTCCATGCAGGTGCCGGTCTGCCGGCAAGCCACATGCAGACGAAGGACGTGGAAGGGTGGCTCTGGACGCTGTGTGCCGTGCTTGAATGTATATACTCTTGATTTTGGGTTCGGAAATCGTTATGCTGTGATCCAAATGCTGATGGTACAGGGATCTTTAACACTTGACCTTTTTAGGAAATCCATACATACAGTAATTTTAAAGAAAACCCTAGCAATCCATGAAAAGGGATTTTAGAAGGGTGTTTCTGGGTATCTGAATATAATGATACAGTGTGTGTATAAAAACTTAGTTCAGGAATGTAGGGCTGAAGCCATTTGGTTATTGTCATTCGCTCCAATTTTACTGCTTCTGCCAGCTTCCGGAGCTCAACTTGTAAGCTTGATCTTTCTGATTACCCTTGACTGTAAACTTTTGTCCTTGCACCATTTACCTTGGGGTGCTCAGGGACCCGAGTGCCATGTGTACCAAATGCTCTGCACGGATGCTAGCGTGGTGAAAAACAGTCTGTCACTCCTGATAAGTCCACAAAGGTTCTCTTCAGTTCCTGATTTTTTTTAACGATTTTCAGAGCTAGATAAAAAGCTGCATCTGAACCTTTACTGGACAGTGATCGTGAAGGGGGAGACATATTTATAGCAAAAATGGCTTGCTAGATACGCCCGCTTTCTCCTGTGGCTCTTCTAAAAACTTCTGTACATGTATGTCCTCGTCTTAAAGTGACAGATGACATATGTGACACATGACATTTGTAGAAAATGGTTTCCTCCTTGGATGAGTTGGCAAAGGACATTCCGTGTTCCATGTAAGGTAATGTGTTAAAGGGAGTACATTTTGAGTGGATCTTGAGTTTTGCACTAAAAGAGAGTGAAAGATAATGATAAAAAAATCTTTTCCTTTTGTCTTTTGTGGGGGATGTATATAGGAATGAAAAATCTGTGATTAACGAGAACAAAAATGTCTTACTCTTCACCAGACCCCAAAGAGACAGGCATCTGGCTTGCAGGATAATTTTAGTTCTAAAGGGAATTCAATGATCAGCTTCTAAGTTTGAAAATTAACGCTTTCATTGATAAAATTGGGGATGGCCGCATCTTTAGGAATTATGAGCATAGTTTTTTTGGTTTTGTTTTAATTCCTGAAATCGTAGGGTTATTATTTTGGTAAAATACATGTAGGATAGCACGGCTGGCTGGCTTTGGTATTGCCCCTCCTGTTTGACTGCACTAGCAAAGTGTCATTATTTCTCCTTCCTGTGCCTCTGCAGAGGAGATTCCTGAAGCCCTCTGCACCATTTCTGCAAGGAAGCTGGCTGTTCATTGGGCACAGTGAACACACCTGGTGGAAGGCAGCCATGAGGACCGGGCAAAAGCACAGAGGGACAGAGGGACAGTTATTGTCCAAATAGAATGCGAGGCTGCCCTTTCCAGCCTTAGAGTCCTTTTGTTTTGACTGAATGATTTGAGTTTAGAATTTCAGAAAATTTAAAGAAGTAATGCCGTCTGGTCAGTGGTAGCATTGGAGAAAATTCTTGCTGTCTAGATGAAATATACAATTAGCAAATAGTGAAATGTTTCAAATACCTGGTGGAAACGCTGCTGATGAATTCATCAAAGTAATTGCATACCACTTACAAAAGACGCAACAACGTTCTAACCTAGGTGTTTGGTAATATCTAGAAAATGGGAAAGAAGCATGGAAATGTCAAAAACAAACTTCCATGGCGGGCTTGTGTGTTGGGCTGATGGCACTCAGAAATTCTATTTCATCGGTGCCGCTAGTCAAGGGCACTGCACAGTTGAGCTAGATCTTGGAGGATGAAGAAAATATGGAAGGAAAGTGGGGGCGTTTACGGAATCAGAGGGTGTGTTGATAAGGATCACAGTCCACAGCTTTCCCATTGCTGGCTGCGCATCGGGTGTTTCCATGTTGTTTTCTCCTGTTCCTCGTATTGGGGCCGATCTATTGACAAGGCAATTGGCCTGTACTCCTCACACCATTTCTTCCTGGCACGAGCTTCATCATGCCCGTCTTGTCATTCTGGCCCCTCTCTATCACCATGTCCGCTTGCAAACCACTTAGCAATGCAGGCAGCGGTCAAATTCCATGATAGGGCTAAGAGCTTCTGAGAACTTCCAACAACAGTTTCCCATGGGAGCCTAATGTCTGCGTGTTGGGAGACCAGAAAAGAATGCTCACACAGAACTTTTAATATCCTCTAGGGAAATACTCATTATTTAATGTTAAAGCAGGTATATACTGAAAGGTCTAGAGGCCCCTGGGTGGTTCAGTCAGTTGAGTGTCTGGCTTTGGCTCAGGTCATGATCTCATGGTTTGTGAGTTCGAGCCCTGTATCGGGCTCTGTGCTGTCAGTGAAGAGGCCACTTAGGATCCTTTGTATCTCTGTTTCTCTGCCCCTCCCCCACTCACGCTCTCTCAAAAATAAATAAAGACATTTTTAAAAATACCGAAATGTCTGAACTCTAACAGTGGAAGTCTAACTCATGCAATAATCAGTTTTTATAAGTGTAATTCTGTATATCATCATTATATTCGTTATAATTGTAATGATTCATATATAAATATAAAATGTAAGTATATATGAATTATGACTACTATTTAAATACTGAGTGTAATTATTTATATAATTAATTATAATTATGAAATTACCTGTTACTTTTATAAATTAGCCTAAATTGTCTATAGTGGACATATTTTACTTTTTTAAAGATTGTTTTAAGTTTATTTATTTTGAGAAAGAGAGAGAGGGGAGAGAGCAAGCCAGGGAGGAGCAAAGAGAGAGGGAGAGAGAGAATCCCAAGCAAGCTCTGCACTGAGGCTCAGTCCCACAAACCGTGAGATCACGACCTGAGCCGAGATCGAGAGTCAGACGTTCAACCGAAGAGCCAGCCAGGCGCCCTGGCATGTGTTACTTTTCTAATTGGAAAGAAAACTTTAAGAGCTTGTCAGAGAGAGAGTATATGGAGAAAGAAAGAGCTCAGACCTGCATCTCTACCCACATTCCTTTCCGACTGCTCAGACTCTGGCCTAATTCCGCATGCTCTGTGTCTCTCGTATAGAAAAGTTAAGAACTAGAGTAGAAGGATGCCCTGTGGAAGTGCGATGTCGCAGGAAAGCTCTGGAACACCAGCACAGAAAGCGCTAATGCCCCCTGGATCTCTGCGGCCAGGAAGCGCCTTTGGATGGGTCTATAGTGCAATGCTGTCCGTGGAGTGGCGAGTGGACCCGGCAGGTGCCTCCATGAGGGGCAGGCAGGGGCAGGAGGGGACTTGCGCGTTCCGGGGCCATGGGGATAGGACCCCTGCCTGGCCGTGCCTCCCGGTCTTACTTCTCCAAGTCCGTGGAGTCAGACGGCACTGTTTGCGGTGGATAGTGAGCCAAAGCTACTTAACAGGAATATATTCCGAACCGGTAGCACTCCCGGCAACTGAAGATGAATTATACCAAAAGAGGCTATGGTTTTGTACATTAAAGGATTTCATAGTCCCAAGGTCACCTTAGTTTTCTTCTCCTCCCTTGTCTTTGTAGATGCTCCTTCCACTGAAATGTCCTCCCTCATCCTTAGCCCTGGTTGTGCATGCTGTCCGGGTGTTTAGCTCCCCCGTCCCCTGCCTACCCGGTGCGATGGTGCAAGCCCACCGACAGGCCAGCGCACCAGTCCCTGGGACCTCCTCACCCCCTGGGGGTGCCCTGTGCCCAGCTCAGATCTGTGGTCCTTCCACGAAGCCACCGCTTGGCCCTCGTCTCCCCCCTGCACTCATGCATCATGCCTAACCCAGCTACACCCAACTTTGTGACCCTTCTGTGCTCACACCTCGTGCTGGATGACCCCCGAAGGTGAGGTTGGAGCTGGTGCAGGCTCCTTTCATGTCCAGGTCAGACGGCCCCCCGGCCCCCGTGCTGGCCTGGTACACGTGTGGCCCTCACCTAGAGGACCCTTCAAGTTCCCACCCAGAGAAAATGGGAGCCTTCAGATGTAAGTCGGGCATCTTCCCAGTGGTAAATCTGCGAAGGCGCTGGCGTGTAATTTCCATCTGCCCACCGTGTTCTGGGCCGTGAGTTGTTGCTCCAGGTGTGTCCAAAGCTGAGGTGCTCTAGACTCTACCCCCTCTTGCCTCCCTCCTTCAGTTACCCCTGCTCTCTGGCACCCCTAGTCTCTTCTCCATGGAACACCTCCACCAGGGTGCGCACAGGGCCCAGTACACCCATCGCTGGGTTTTCAGTCCCCCTTGACCTTCCTGGCTGCCAACCCTTTTCTTTGTTTTCATGGACACTCTTGGAAGAATTGCCTACACACTCCCCCTCTTCACTATACAAATTGTTCCACTGCCCACACCCCGAATCCATGGTAAGTGGCAAAATCCAGTGGACACTGGTCCTTTCCTCATGTTTGTTAGTTTCTCACTGCACTTCTGCCTCTTTGACAATTCTTGGATTTTCTCCTGTGTCACTGGCAACCGTTCCTTTGCCTCCTTGATGGCTTTTCTTTTTGAGCTTGGCTCTGACACTTTGCCGAGTCCCTGGTTGACTCATCCATTCCTGTGGCTCTAAACTATATTTTCCCAAATAAGTGCCTTTAACTTGGTGTCTCTCCTTCTCTCTTAACCACATGGACCTCTTTTCTGGCCATAAACATATGTCTGAGTATTCTTGTTTTGATTGCTAAGTAATATTCCATAGCATTTATTAAACCATTTATTTATAGACTTCCCTTTAAAAAATTTTTTTTCTGTTTTTTATTTATATTTGAGAGACAGAGAGAGACAGCACAAGCAGGGGAGGGTCAGAGAGAGAGGGAGACACAGAATCTGAAACAGGCTCCGGGCTCTGAGCTAGCTGTCAGCACAGAGCCCGACGTGGGGCTCGAACCCACGAACCGTGAGATCATGACCTGAACTGAAGCCGGCCGCTCAACCAACTGAGCCCCCCAGGTGCCCCTGCTTCCTTTTTTTTTTTTAAGTTTCTTTATTTTGAGAAAGAGAGGGAGGGAGAGAGAGAGCAAGCAAGAACATGAGCAGGGGAGGGGCCGGCAGAGAAGGAGAGAGGTTCCATGCCATCAGTGTAGAGCCCGAAGCGGGGCTTGAACTCATGAACTGTGATATCACGACCTGAGCCGAAACCGCAAGTCATACCCTTAATCGACTGAGCCCCCCAGGTGCCCCTAGACTTCCCTTTCTGATAGGAGTTAAAACATTATATTTTAGGATTTTGGCTTCTATTACTGAATTATTGATTCACAAAGCAGTGTTGTTGAATTGAATGGTATGTGCGATTTTAAGTGGGGTAGAAACTGCCAGGTTTCTCTCTAGTAGGCTGTGGGACTTCAGACTCTCCCCATCAGCAGAGGAAGCCCGTCCCGCATGTCTGGCAGCCGGGGATGTGGTCTTTCTTCGGATGCTGTCAGCACCTTCTCCAAAGGGGTGATTCTATTCTGCTGAAAATGAAGGAGTTTCCCTCATTTCTGATCAGCCCGTTTTTTCACACTTGTTCTCATTTGTTTATTGGATTGTTTGTACTCTTCACTGTCAACTGTATGCTATCTTTTACCTAAGCAAATGCCAATATTTCCTTGAGTATATGCTAGAGAGGGCTCTCCTGTTTTTCTCTTTTTGTTTTGGATGTTTGTTGTCATCTAAAATTCCAGTAATTTATACAATCAATGTTTCCTATGGATTCTGGTTGCAGTTGTTGCTTTGGGTTGTCTATTTTAAAGCTAAATGGTCAGTCTACATCTTATTTAAGCTTTTATTTTTGTGTTTTAAATTCTAATCCTTGTAAAATGTAGTGTATGTGTGAGATGAAAGCCCCCCCCTTCTCTTTCTACGTGAGTCGTAGCCACTGAACTAGAATTCCATTTTCGTCGTATTGTAATTCCAAAATGTCCGTGCATAAATTTCTGGTTTCTGTTCAGCTACGCTGATCTCTTTGCCTTGTTCACGAACATACTATTCTGATTTTTAAAATATTTGATTAGATAGTCTCAAATGTTTATGTTTCCAGTCAATATTAACTTGTTCGACTAATCTTAAGTGAGAAAAACGTTCTCAACCAGGTTTAAAAAATTTCCCCTTGCAAATTCTTCTTCTTATTATTATTTAATGTTTTTTTTTTATTTTGGGGTGGGGAAGGGCAGAGAGAGAGGGACACAGAATCTGAAGGAGAGAGCCCAACGCAGGGCTCAAACCCACAAACTGCGACATCATGACCTGAGTCGAAGTCAGACACTCAACAGAGAGCCACCCAGGCATCCATGAAGATAAATCTTTAATGTCACATATCTATATGTATGTACAACTCCAAATATAATCTATATCTCTCTCTATAAAAATATACCTTCCATGTATATTCATATATATATCTTATATATATTTTCTGCTATCAGTTATAAAGTGAACAGTTGAAGAATATGTATAAAATGATAAAATCAGTATAGTATATATCTGTCATTCAACATTTGACTGCATTGCTCATGCATTTCCCTTTTATACCGACTCTCAGGAGTCCCAGTGTCCACCTGATGATAGTCTCTTTGGGTATTGCTGCAGTGCTGGCATTAAATTATTCAAGGCTTATCATTATGTGCAGAAGGTTCCACACCCGTGGTCTCACTTGACATCTGTTACTCTCATGTGATGCCTTCTCTTGCTGTAGGCTGTTTGGGGAATGAAAGGGGGTCCTTTATACTTCCAGTGGTTGGCTCACACCCAGTGTCACTTTAGGGACAAAAACATGCCACGATAACTTAACAGAGTTGAATAGATTATCCCATTTTTCTTTTATCCCATTCATTCATTCATTCATTCATACATTTATTAATTAATTCAGTAAGTGTATACCGGATTCCTATTCTTTTCCAAGGACTGGTCTGATGGCGAAGAATACAAGGGCCATGAGGCCAGCTAACATCACTCCCATCTTGAAATTCCCATTAGAGTGGTGAGACAAGGCAAACTAGTTAACAACAGATGTAGATAACAGATTTTTGGCAGCAGCAACTGACGTGAAGAAAATAAAGAAGTTGAAAGATTTAGTAAGTGACCTGGCAACAGAACGGGGTGAAAGTCAATTTTTAATAGGCTGTAAAAGGATGACCTCTAAGTGACTGAATGAAGTGAGAGAACCAGGGTGGGACTATCTGTGGGAAGGGTGTGCCAGGCAGAGTGAACAGTAAGTGCAAAGGCTCTGAGGCTGGGATGGACAATCTGTTATTTCAGAGGATCTAGGCTCCTAGAAGTTACCTTTTTTTTTAACACTTTATTAATACTTTCCAAACTCATAGACAAATACTGTTTTTTATTTCATTGCTCTTATCTGTTCAAGCTAAGAGCCTGTGACTCCACTTACTTTTACTTCCAAACTTTTTTAAATAGATATTTATATATGCCCCTCAAATGCCTTCCTACCTAATGACTATGTTTTAGCTCCCATTTCATTATTCCATTGAAACATCAATCTTTCTTTTTTGTTCCTCACTTACCTCAAAATATTTGCCTACTTTGACTCTTTGGTCATCTCTAATTGCTTAACTTTTTGCTTGCCTGAAAAAGTCTTTTCATAACTCTTTGACTTATTCTCTGCCAGATTCCTCACTTGGTCTTTCCACTTCACACCTGTTGCTTTCAAATGTGTCCATCATTCACTTATGCCAGACATGATGCAGTGTGCCCAGCTCCTATGTGTAGATAGGTTTCTTTTGTGCAGGAAATTCACAGTCTAGAGAGGAGATTGGAAAATGAGCACTTGTGGAGTTAGGGGAGAGTGCAGAGCAAGGCTCCTGGTTCTGCTCCAGGGAAGGTGTGAAGAGAGGGCCAGTCTTCTCAAAGTGAGTGAGCTGGTGGCCACTGAAGGAGGAGGGAACATCTACTGATGACGGGTGAGGAATCTGGGGAGAGCAGAAGCTCTCTGTGACACATGGCATTGTGAGTGCACGTTCATTCAAAGAACAAACAGAAGGAGTGCCACGTGGGGGAGAAGGGAGAAAAAATATGTAATATTTGGACAAGGAGGATGCATGTTTATGGTATTCACCGTATGAGAGAGTCCATGGAGTGATTTTGAAGAGTAAGCAATGTGGTGGGATTTGCACTCAGGACTGTAGCAATACGGTGGGTGGATTAAAGGGGAGATTGGAAAGGGGCGCAGGCTGGAGAATAAGCTGAAATCAGAATGTCTCACCGATGAGACATGGTCTTCTTTGAGAGGTATTCATAAAAAAGAATTGCTGTCCGACAAGTGAAAACTTCTGTGCTTTGCTCTGCTCTTTCTTTTTCTTTAAATATATCCTATTTAGGTTATTTCATTTCCAGCATCTTTGTGGACAGATTCCAGGAAAATATTCGTGGCTCTGCTTTTATCAGGGTCTCTAGGTACATGTGGTCAGAACCCAAGGAGACTGCTATATCTTATTGGCTCTTCAAACTTGGAATGTCATTCTGAAGCCGGAATGGCCAGATCGTGAAGTCCCTATATATTGTGTAACCATGTTTAGACCTTTCCCAAGAGTAATTGGAATCCATTAAAATCTTTCACTCCTTAGAGTGGAGAGCAAAGCTTTGTGTTAGTGGGGTCAACTACAGAGAACTAGTGGAGAGGGGCTGCAGTGGGGGGGGAGGGGACCAGCTGGGAGGCTTTTGGGGCAATCCACACTGGGTGGTGGTCAGTGACCTCAGAATGGAGAACAGTGGATGAACTTGAAAGAGACTTGAGTACTAAGGAATCTTAGATTGTAGGACTGATTTAGGAGTTGCAGAGGATGAAAGAAGGGGAATATTCAAGACTGCCACTTAATATTTTCGCTTGAACCACTGTGTGTACAGTGTTTTCATTGAGCCTCAGACGTGCCCCAGAGAAAGAGAGACAGGCCGGGACATGCTGGGTCCTGTGATGTCCGAGGAGAGCCGCCCAGGACGCAGTTGTATATATAGGTCTGACGTCAGGCGGGAGATGTCTATTTAGAGACGGGGGTAATTAACATACTGGTTTTATTTCAGCCATGGTGTAGAAGGAAATAGCCAATTATGGGGCAGGGGGATACACAGCTCAGGTCAGAATCTTCTGAGAAGCTGATGGACAAAAGGGATTCACAAAGGAAGGAGGAGGTCTTCAGTGAAGAACACAAGCATCACAGTGTCAGGAGGCAGGGTCTACTCAGCAGCTGGTGTGATGGGACAAGATTAAGGCACATGTTTGAGGAGGATCCGTGGTGACAACAGACAAGGGGCAGTGTCGGTGGAGAAGAGCGAGTGGCATTCAAACCACATCGTCTTGAGCCATCATTGAGGAGGAGTTGAAGACCACTGTGTGCTTTGGCTTCTTTGCATTTTAAAATTTTTTTAGCATTTTATTTTATTTTTTGAGAGACAGAGAGAGAGAGCATGAGCAGGGGAGGGTCAGAGAGAGAGGGAGACACAGAATCGGAAGCAGGCTCCAGGCTCCGATCTGTCAGCACAGATCCCGACGCGGGGCTTAAACTCACGAACCGCAAGATCATGACCTGAACCGAAGTCAGACGCTCAACCAACTGAGACATGCAGATGCCCCAACTATGTGCGTTAATTTCTAAAGGGAAAATGAGATAAAGGTCGATGGTGAGCAGAGATGTGGTTCTCAAAAACAGTTTTTCTTTTTTTAAGCTAGGAAATACTTGGGGTTTTAATTCACTGTATCTACTTCCTCATCGTTGAAAACCCAAACCATCTATCACTAGAGGCTATGTGTTGGGACGTAAAAAAAAATCCTTTTAGGATCATCCAGTTCCTGGATAAATTAAAATAATGATGACACAATGGCAATAACAGTGATGACCTTGAAGTGTCAGAAGAGCCTCACCGTAGAGGAAACCGGTTTTCACCAATTGCCACAAATAAACTCCTGCGAGACCAGTGCCTGTACTATCATGTTTTAAGAGTGATTGTTTTATGGAAACCACCCTCCTGTGCCATGCTTTGAAAACTTCTGTTCCAGTCCACAGCTGGCTCATCTTTTCCTTTCTAAGGAGAAAGTATCAGACACGCGGAGTCTGTTTGAATGATTCTTATTGACATACCTTCTGAAAAGTCTCTAGGGGTCCTTGTGGACAGTTGACTAAACATGTCATCTCTGCAGATAGATGTCATTAAAAAAGCAAATTGGGAGCTGCTGTCCACTTAAAAACAGGATGATACGAAGCCAAAGGGAAACCACGACATCACACAAATCAATGGTACATTCTCAATACTGCTCCCAATTTTGTTTGTTCAGCTTAACATGGTCTTTGGCTCAAAGGAAGTGGTCAAGGGAGGAATAACTAAAAGGCAGAAAGCGTCAGGATCCTCTGAGTCAGGAAAAGATAGAAGAGGCTTGAATTATTAATTATCTGGGGAGGAGGAGTGACCGCAGAGACAGACATAAATGAATGAACGGTTTTGTGGAAATCAATTGGCCATTCTTTTTCATTCAGGCTTTTAGCAGAAAAAGAGGAAGACACCTGTCTTAGTGGCTGAAAACACATCTGGGCAGATGAGGGACATGTCTCTTGGAGCCTCATACTTTAAGCAGATAAAAGCCAATTCTGTGGAGTATCATTGAGAGGAGAAAATCATTTGAAGGCTGAATTGTTTCCTCAATTTCTGGTTCATCATGCTTTCCTCTGAACAACTTTCCCTGTGAGGTTCAGCTCTGGGGACTGACTCAGCCCCTTCCCACAGGGCACTCGTGACTAGAATCAGGGCAAGGCCACATGTCGCTTTGCCTTTTTTAGTCAAGTCTCTTAAAACATTTTTAAAAATCCAGCATAATTAACATACAGTGTTCTGTTGATCTTGGTCAAGTGTTAACCTCCTTCTTTTCTCACCTGGGATCCAGAGAGGAGGAACCTGGTTGGTGGGCTGTGATGTCAGCTGAAGATGGCCCGGTGCCGTGTGTCATGGCGCCCTCTGTCCAGGTGAACTGAGGTCACACGTGTGGCCGGCAGGGGTGATGGGGGCCGCGCGCGTCTTCCACAGCCACCTGTTACTTATGCAGCCACTTGGGCCGGACCTCGCATGTTTCAGCTACTGCCCAGTGTTGTTTGTTTCATCTTTGGTGTTTCATTTAATTTCTCTAGGGCTTGGTTCTTGATGTCCTCATTTGAAAAGCATGGCCAATAATATCATCCTTACTCACTTTGCTGGTATCTGTGGAAGTTAGGCAGTTCATTCCTCCCCCTCCACCCCATTCAGCCACCATGGATCCAACCATCTCCGTGGTCAGCACTGGGTCTTTCCTAAACCACCTGCTCGGGCTGAGCGCTCAGCTGCACCAGGCCCGGCAGGGGCTGGAGCCCCTCAGGCAAAGAGTGAGCATATAGTGAACCTGCTTTGATGTTAGAACCAGACATACATTACGAATATCGGGCACACGTTAAGGATGCAGTAATATTTGATAAATGAAAAGTTATCAATAGTAATTAGTGCACATAATGAGCGTCATTAATATTCGTTAAGGAAGCCATCTTTTAACAGTATTTTTCTGTATTTCCCTGGTATTTCCCTACCACAATTTTCTGTATGTTGAAAATGACCTCTAAACCTTGTAAGGTTTAGTACATATACCATTTATTTGTACCTTTTTAGGGCCCCAGTGTGTTTCTGGACATGCAGAGACATCAGTCTTGTGCAGACTCCCTGCCTCCTCCCCACCAGACCTCCCACTGAGGAGACAGCGCCATCTCACTGATCTACATGGGTTCTTGGGGGGGAAGACTCCATGGCAGTTCTTTCCAGCAGCGATTGTGACGCACACATGCCAAACCGCTTATAAAGATAGTGTGAGAAATCCTTATAAGGCCTGGGATTAAATTGTCTTGGGTCGGGGTGCCTGGATGGCTCAGTTGGTTGAGCATCCAACTCTTGATTCAGCTCATGTCATGATCTCATGGTTCATGAGTTCGAGCCCTGTGTCTTTCTTGTCCTGATGCTCTCACCTCCCACGCTGTTTCCGGGGGGCCTGCTCTAGTGTGGCTGGGACTCTGACGCCTCAACTCCAGGCAGCATCCTTCCACTCGTCTGCCCCACGAGCTACTCCGTAAGCTTCCTCATCTTACACGGATCCCATCGCTGTGATTGGAAATGCTGTTGACTGGCCGGCCGTGGCTCCCTGGGGCAGAGCTAAAAATGGCAGACTCTTTCCTCTCTTAGAAATATTCTGATTTCCCTTGTTTTAGTCTCATTTATGACTTTTCAACTTAATGTGCCTTTGGGTTTATCCAGATGAACTCCACAAATGCTTTCAGTTTTTCTCCGACTGCTGCCTTTCTTCTATTTTTGCTCCCCCTTGATTTGAAAGGGAGAAATGTTCTCTTGTCTTTGAATTTCCAGATTTTGCCTGTTATCAAAGTTCAGGTCATATGCTATGGAATTATACTTGACCTCCAAGTACTTAACTATACTTACATTTGAGTTCACTTAGCACTTGATCTGTTCTTCCTTAAAGCTAAATATGTTAGGTGACTGTCCTCTTGATCCTAAGTGAATAAGCAGTAAGTGTGCAGTGACCAATGAAACTTGTAAATGTGTGTGTACTAAACTTTGCATATATTTGGTCTTCACAGTATATTTGAGCGAGTGAATGAAAGATCGAGTCCTTTGCGTCGCAGGCCCCTTGATGTGCTCTGTGGGTGCACCTGTGAGCAAAACTCAAGGCGGTTCTTCCCTAAAGGGGCGCATGGTCTGTGGGGGGCGGGGGAAGAGAAGGAAAGCATGTTCATTGAAGTGTCCATTTCGTTGTGGGAATACAGTTGTACAGGGTGGAACTGCTTCAATGTGTCAGGTACGCAGAGATGGAAAAATTAAAACGCAGGAACTGGATTCGTTGGTCTGTGCTAGCTTCTGAGGGGTAGACTGAACTGTATGCTTTCTGGTCCTGCGGGTCCACGCCCTCCGGGGATGGTCAGCGATGTTGGCGTGTGCCCCGTGGGAAGCACAGAGAAGTGTCATTGTGCCCAAACTTTCCCTTATGTGTATGAATTCTCAACTGTGTGGTTACGTCTTTGTGACCCGGGACATTGGCTCCTGCCTTTTTATGTCTCGGTTCATAGCCATGGGCTCTGAAGGCACTCAGCGGCTACTTTGTTTACTGAGGATTGTGTAACTGGAGGGACTTTTTCCTCCCTGTCTTAAATACAGCACATAGGAGCACATGCAAGAAGCTTTCTGAAATTTAAGACTGTATTATTTTAAAATAAGGAATATACAATATTCACTATAATATAAAAGTTTAAACCTTCCTTCTACTAGTGGAAATAACCTACACGTTCATGGCAGAAGAGAAAAGAAGTCCGTGCTCTAAGGGGATGTATCCTTTAGCAGGAAGTGAAGATCATCATGGCCTTATATGGTATATGAGTCACCTGGTTGCCATTGACAGAAAATCAGCTCTTAAGGGTTTAAGCACAGAAGGGGATTGACAGGCTCTCGTTTGTGGCAAATGGCCCCTATTCCTGGAACATCCAATTCAGTTGGCTTTATACACCGATGAACTTGGAATCTAGGGGATTTAACTGATATTATTTTCTCTGTCTCTGTCTGTCTCTTTTTCCTCTCTTTCTGCCTCTGTTTTTCTCTTTCTCTGAGTCAGAAGATAGGAGCCCTGAGAGCACATACCTACCTCCTAGTGGACTGATAACAAATAATAAGACAGCATCTTTTTTTTAATCTCCTTATGCTCATCTATTAAATCTCATGGAAGAGTCCTGAGCTGTCCCTACCATGATCATATCCCTACACGAGGACCAGTCATCCATCTTCGATGTACAGGCTGTTGTGATGGGCTCAACCTAAGTCACCTTTCCAGCCCTGCAAGACGTTGAGTTGGGTAGCCTTTGTCATAACCCCACTAGGGCCACATGCAGGGAGAGATGGGAGGTGATTTTTGGAGGGAAGAAGAAATAATGGGGCTCATTGAGAGTTTGAGGTTCTGTACGATGGAGTAGCAGGAAGACATGAATAAAAAGGGGAGGTTTGTAAAAACTGCTTGGTTTGGACGGTGCACAAATCAATAATAATACTCAGTGGGCAAGGTGGACCCCCTGGGGGATGGGCTTGAGGATTTTGAGTAGTTTTATATCTTATACCATTATTTTAGGTTAGCATTGGATGTTTCAAACAATAATTAAGACTTGAGATGAGGAGGTTCCTTCTGTTGGACATGGGGATGTTTACCTGTGAATCATATTCTGTGTTTTGACATTGTGTTTTAAAGTTGACCTTGAAGAATTTGTTTTATCTGAATGTATCTTATAAATTGCTGCCAAGGACAATGGAAATCATTTAAAAACACAAACTATAACCTAGAAATTCTCTAACCTAAAAAGGATAATAGATACCTTAGCATATATTTTTCCACCCATATTTATCCTATTACAAGGAAAGGGGGAAGAACCAGAGTTTCTAAAGCCAAAATTAAGTATTAAATGTGCACTTCAATTTCGTTTCAGCTCATTTCAGGACTGAAAATATTTTATATCAAAATAGTGTCTGTTATCAAATATTTTATGTGAAAGTAACATTTTAAACAAAAATCTTTGCAAGATGTAGGGAAATGACGGAACAAGAAAATTTAATTATGGCCATGAAATTACAGTGTGTTGTCACATATACACAAGCTTTCAAATAAAAATAAATACATTCAGAGGGGAGCTGATCATGTACAGCGTTTGCTCACTGCCCTCTACTTGCCTTTCGCAATGTTCATTTTATAGCGTTGCTTCAGGACTCAGACTAATGGCATCCAGGAAGGTGCATGATTGACTGGTGGGTTATGGAGCCAGTCTGGGCTCAGCTTCCTAAGGAGGAACCAGTGTGTTGAAACTGGCAGGCATCCCCTTCTGAGACAATCTGAAACACCAGGGAATTTGTGTCCTAACAACATTGCCCATCAGGAATAGAGTGAGAGAAGTCTCTTCCAGCCAGAATTAAAGATGTCTGGCTAGTAAAGGTGAAGTGTGCAGATGTGGATGAAGAACAGAAAATGATTTAAAGTTTTGGGGCCCAAACATGTATATTTGGGGTAGTTGGTCTACATCTGTTCTATTCCGAATGAACCAGAAGAGAGCATCTCTTTTGAGCTACCCAGGAATCCAAGCCTGTCTGAGACTGCTTAATTCCAGAGCATGGCCATTCCTCAGCTTGGGTAGGGTGGTGCATGCAGCCATGTTGGTGACACCCAGTAGTGGGACCGTGGTGTTTGGAAAGGCAGGGCACACAGGCAAAGTCAGGATTCGATTCGAGCAACATGGCATG
This sequence comes from Helogale parvula, assembly GCA_004023845.1. Lineage (NCBI taxonomy): Eukaryota > Metazoa > Chordata > Mammalia > Carnivora > Herpestidae > Helogale > Helogale parvula. The sequence continues at coordinate 104,850 of PJEM01003121.1, read as the reverse complement.
CCGTTGGAAGTGTCTGAGAATAGCCAGTGGTGGGCAGTTCTGATATTAAAGGGTCTAGACTTCCCCAGACATGTTCTCACTCATTGACTGGACATCGATATGATCACGGCTAGTTGATATTTAGGGGGCGGGGCTCCAAATAACCAGACTGTGGATCCTAAATGTCACTGAGTTGTCTCCTGAAAAGGAGACTGGCCATTCAGTGCTCTCCATTTCAAGGTAAATCTTGGTGCCAGGCACGAGTGCATGGGCATGATTTTGGAATCGTCTGTGACATGGGAGAGCATTCATGACGTGGCACCCTCCACCAGCCATAGATTTGATTTGACACGTGGGTCCGCTTAGATAATGAATCAGATACACTCCCTCAGAGTGACAATCTTTAGTTTTATTGGCACCCTGCAACAAATTCTGGGAAGAATCAGGACTATAAATCTATATCTACCAAAAAAGCTATTTATCATAATCAAATTGCTTGTTAATAAGGAAATATTAATTGTAGAAAACTATACGTTGATGTGTAAATAAAAACATAACTCCAGATTATGCAGTAATTTTTTGTCCTGTGTATTTGTTTTATTTTGAATTTAATTTAAAGAGAGAACATTTTCCACATTCTCTCATTAGGAAAGCGTGCCCTAATAATTGCACAGAAACTGAAGAAGGGATCCTTTGATACGTAAGTTAAAAAATGTATAGACAGTAGGTAGTGAGATGAAAAATATTGTTGATTTCCTTGAGAAGGATTTAAATTATTGGAGTTTCTCTCTCCATTATTCAGGGAAATGTTTCAGTGCAGGATTCCATGAAACAGGCGTTGAAACCTACATCCTGAGATATTCTGGGGCATAACATCTATGTCTTCATCCCCAAATGTAATTTCTTTTTACTATTTTTCACTCTGCAACGAGGGATAGGAACCTGCAGCTTGATTACAAAGATGTTAAAATCTAGCACTTTTTAAAGACTTCAGTGCTTCAGGAGAAGTTTTTTTTTAAGGCTCTCGGGGAGTAGGTTGAAATTGATTATACTCTTGTCTTTGAAAATCGTCACTGTTCCTTTGTTTCACTGTCATTGTATATGCAGTAAAAATAACTCTGGAAGCACATTATAACAATAGATTCTGAGAATAAAGCTTCTGCAAGGACAGTGGTTGGGTGCATAGATGTGAGCGCGTGTGCGCGTGCAGACACATGGGCGTGCTCAACACCTGCGTGTGAACATTCTGATTTCCTTCCTGGACAACTGACTTTGGCCTCTCAGACTTCCGAGCAAACATTTTATAAAGGGGGATAAGCAAGTTCGCAGCTACATTTTTCATGAACTACTTAAACTATTTTATTTTATTTTATTTTAGAAAAAAATTTTAGAGAGAGGGAGAAAGCATGTGAGCAGGGGAGAGGGACAGAGGGAGGGAGGGAGAAAGACTCTTAAGCAGACTCCACACTCAGTGGGGAGCCCAACACGGGGCTTGATCCTGAGCTGAAATCAAGCGTCAGACACTTAACCAACTGAGCCACCCAGGAGCCCCTAAACTGTGTATGTGTGTGTGTGTGTGTGTGTGTGTGTGTGTGTATTAAACTACTGTGATAGAGCTCCTGTGTCTTATTCCCTTTTTCCCCCACTTTTAAAAAATGGTGATAAAACACATAAAATAAAATGTACTAGCTTAATCATTTTAAGCGCATAGTTCAGTAGTTAAGTGTATTCACGTTGTTTTGTGACCCAGCACTCTAGAAGTTTTCCATCCTTAAAATCTGATATTCTGAGCTCCTCAGGCAACAACTCTCCCTTCCTCCCTCTTCCCAGCCCCTGGTGACCACCATTCTCATTTATTCCTATTGTGTGGAATCACACGGTTTGTCGTTTCGTGACTGGCTCATTTCATATAGCAGGTCGCCAAGGTTCATCTGTTTTGTAGCATGTGATAGGATTCCTTTCCTTTCCAAGGCTGCATGATACTCCATCGTGTGGACGGACCACATTTAGCGAATCCATTCATCCATCGTGACATTTCGGTTGCCTCTGCCCTTGGCCACTGTGAGCTATGCTGCAACAAACACAGTGGTGTAAACGTATCTTTTGAGATCCTGCTTCCCATCTTTTGGATACAAGCCCAGAAATGGGATTGCTAGGTCCCCGGGCAGTTCTGTTTTTAGTTTGCTGGGGAAACTCCAGACTGTTCTCTGGAATGGAAACCCTTTTACATGCCCACCAACAGAGCACGAGGATTCCAGTCTCTCCACATCCTTGCCAACACTTCTGATTTTCAGGTTTTTACTCTTGGGGGTGGGTGGTGGGGAATAGCCACTCTCATGGGTATGAGGTGATGACTTCGTGTGGTTGTGAGGGGCAGGTCGCTGAGAATTTTGAGCCTTTGAAAATATGCTCGTTGGAGGGCACTCATTGGGATAAGCACTGAGTGTTACATGGAAACCAACTTAACAATAAACTATGAAAGGAAAAAGTAAGTAAAAAATAAAAAATAAAAAAAATTCTAAAAAAAAGATGCTTGTAAGGCATTTGTATGTCATCTTCCGAGAAATGTCTATTTAAGTCCTTTGCCCATTTGTAAATTTCCTTATTTAATTTTTAAATTATTGAGTTGTACTTTTTAAAAAATATTTTAGATGCTAACCGCTTATCACATACATAATTTACAAGTATTTTCCTCCCTTCTTTAGGTTGCCTTTTTACTGTGTTGATTGTGTTTCGATGCACAAAAGTTTGCATATTTGTTCAGTTTGTTAATTTTTGCTTCTCTTGGTTGTGTTTGGGGTATCCTATCCAAGAAATCGTTGCCAAGTCCAGTTTGGTTTCTTCTAAGTTTTATACTTTTAGGTCCTGTGTTTAAGGGTTTAATACTTTTTTGTTAGGGGCACCTGGGTAGCTCAGTAGGCTAAGTATCTGACTTTGGCTCAGATCATGATCTCACGATTTGTGAGCTTGAGCCCTGCGTCGGGCTCTGTACTGACAGCTCAGAGCCTGGAGTCTGCTTCAGATTCTGTGTCTCCCTCTCTCTCTGCTCCTCCCCTGCTCATACTCTGTCTCTCTCTCCTTCAAAAATAAACATTAAAATGTTTTTTGTTAATTTTTGTATATGGTAGAAGATAAGGGCTCAACTTTATTCTTTTAAAAAATTGAGGGTTTATTTATTTTGAGAGAGAGAGAGAGAGAGAGAGAGTGAGAGCAGAGGAGGGGCAGAGAGAGGGTAAGAGAGAATCCCAAGCAGGCTCCACGCTGTCCGTGCAGAGCCCAAGGGGGGCTCGAACTCTGGAACCATGAGATCGTGACCTGAGCCGAAACCAAGAGTCAGATTCTCAACTGACTGAGCCACCCAGGCGCCCCACAACTTTATTCTTTTGCAAGTGTCCCTTGTTATTTCTTGTGCAGTTATTACTTGTAGTTTTTGGAAACCCACATCATTAGATATGTTTAATCTGTATCTGTCTTGCATCTCCAAAAATAATTTTCCTCTTTGGTGTAAACCATGAAAATTAATAGAAAATCCGAGTAAAAATATATATTCTTACATGTATTGGATTGTGTTCCCTAGACGCAGAGTGTTGGGAGAGGGCTTTAGGAGCACACGACATTATGCAGGCGGAATGTTCACCAGGGAGATCCTGCCAGGGGTGCAGGAAGCAGGCGAAGAATAGAAAGAGGCAGCAAAGCACGGTGCCCTTGGGCTGAGTGTAACATCATCTCAATTCACGTTGCTCTGGGGTGTAAACCAGGCCAGAGACTTGTCTGCTCTTGAGTCCTGGGAACAGTCTCTGTGCTTCTGGGGGTAGAGTCTCCCCATCCCTGGGAGACTGAGCCTGGCGGGGAATTCTCCAGAGGACGGAGCAGCTCTGAATCCTTCCCAAGCAATACTCAGAGCAGCCGGGGCGGGTGTCCAGCCAGGAAAGGAGGTCTGAGCAGGACGTCAAGATCGCTTGCCCTCAGATACAGAACACTTGAGGTCTTCTATGGCGAGCATCCCTCAAACTGCAAACAGAAGCTGCTGGCATTGAAATCTAATTCAGAGGCACCTGGGGGGCTCAGTCAGGTAAGCATCGGCTTCAGCTCAGGTCATGATCTCATGGTTTGTGGGTTCGAGCCCTGCATCAGGCTCTGTGCTGACCGCTAAGCTCAGAGCCTGGAGCCTCTTTCAGATCCTGTGTTCCCCTCTCTTTCTGACCCTCCCCTGATCATGCTGTCTCTCTCTCTCTCTCAAAAATAAATAAAACTATTAAAAAATTAAAAAAGAAATCTAGTTCGTACTTATAAATTCAAATAAATGCACATTGTTACTTACAGAGGATAAAATGTATTTTCTTTGTTTTCACAGGGAAAATTGTAGCACTTATTTTGATTTCAACTGATGATTCATGATCCTAGTGGGAAAATAGGGTAATATGTTTTTCTTTCGAATCATGCCCACAAGATGTTGGACCTTTGGCCAGAATGCAGTCTATTCTCGGCTTTTTGAGGTCTACTCCCAGAAGGCAAGCGCGTATCCACCAATACCTAATAGTCATTAGTAGTAATGATGATGATAAAAATCGGTCCAGCAAAACAGGCTGACAATTTGCTAACTGTCACTGGCCTCAGTGGCAGCTGTCCCCTCACCAGACGGAAGGGGAACAGCATTCTAAGAAGGGGCCGTTCTCATGCTGGTTTCTGAAGCTGGTAACTGGCCTTGGCCTCAGCACATCAGAAGCCACCCTGCACGGTCTTGATGACCCACATAATCTCACCTAGACACGTACAGAATGCAGTTACTTAGAGAAAATGCCAGACCGACTTCCCGAATGCCTGCACTATTTTACATTCACAGCAGCAGAGGCGAGAGATCCCGTTTCTCTGTATCCTCACCGGTGTTTGGTATTGTCACTTGTTTTATTTTTTTAAAATTTTTAATGTTTATTTTTATTTTTTGAGCAAAAGAGAGAGTGCAAGCTGGGGATGGACACAGAGAGAAGGGAGACAGAGGATCTGAAGCAGGCTCTGTGCGGATAGTGGAGAGCCTGATGCAGAGCTCGAACTCATGGACCGTGAGAGCATGACCTAAGCCAAAGTCAGAACCCAACTGACTGAGCCACCCAGGTGCCCCTCTGCATGAAGGTTTTGATTCTAATTAAGAGGAAGGGAATTTGGTAGTTGGACCCAGAATAATTTCCTCAGTTTCCTAGTTGTCTTTTCCTTAAGTTTATTCTTTATATTTCTGGCTTGCTGCAACATAACATTCCGAGATCATGGCACAGTGTCGAGGGCCCTCTAAGACCAAAGCTCATCATTTTTCAACTAGGTGTTCCATAATGATTTCTGAATATAGATCTTTGCTTTTTCCTGTATGTGTTTTATTGGCTGACTCTCAAACTTTAATTTATGGAGATGCGTATTTCCTGAGCAGGGATTTCTGGCTGTGGTAAATGTCTCTAAATTATTTTTCAAGTTTATTTATTTTGAGAGAGAGAGAGAAAGAGAGAGCGAGCGAGCGTACGTGAGCAAGAGAGAATGAATGAATCCCAAGCAGGCTCCTCACTGTCAGCTTGGAGCCCAGTGTGGGGCTTGAACTAATGAACCATGAGATCAGGAGCCAAAACCAAGAAAATCAGATGCTTAACCAGCTGAGTGACCCAGGCACACTAAATATCTCTAAGTTTTTACCTAGAATTTTAGAATAGCCACATATATAACCCCCATGCCAAAAAAAAGGGGTAATATGGTAGATCAAGAAATCCAATACTATTGTAAACTTGGCTACACTGTGTCAGACCAGATAATTCTGTGAGGAAGAACAATTAGGTGAGAATCATGATTCTGGGAGATCAGAGGTCATAAGGATCTGCCATCTACTGTTTGTTGAGGGCTAGGTCAAGTTGTGGTAATCGGTGGGCTATTTCTGCCAGGGATTTAATTAACAACAAAAATATTTAATATCTGCTATTCCAGGTGCTGATAAAACAGTCCAAGTTCCTGCTTTTTGGGGGCTTATAGACACATAAAATATATGTTGTGTTTTTTTTTTTTTTTTTTTTACTAAACAGCACTTGTATGATTATAATATACATCCTAAGTATAATGATTCATACTGAAGAAATGTATTTCAGGGTGATAAATACCAAAGAGAAAAACAAAGCAAGAAATAGGAATTGGGAATATGGTCAGGGAACGTTTGAAAATAGAGATAAAGGGGCCCGAGAGAGCCTCGCGAGGTTGGAGATTTTGGCGGAAGAGCAGGAAGAGGGGAGGACGCTACCCATAAGGCCTCCCTCCGTCAGAGGGATGAGCATCCCAGGCACTGGGAGCAGCAGGTGCAAAGACCTTGGGCCCGGAACATTCTTGGTGCGTGGTCAGCCCAGAAAGAACGTAAAAGGAAGAGAGAGCTTTCCGTAGAACACATTCCCTTTTCTTCAGCTCACGTAACATACCCCATCTATACGTTAGTTGGGACGCACGGATCCTCATAATAGATTCCTAATACAAATAATTACCATTCATCGAGTACTTACTTTGTGCCAGACTTTTTTTTTTGGCAATTTCTATTTTTTAAATATCCCACCAAACTTGAAATATTAGCTCCTTTTTAGTTGTTTCAAAAATCTTAGAAATGTTGAAAATTTCACCCCAGGTCATAAGTAGAAAATGTGATGTCGACAGTTGGAACTCAGTTTTAGTTTTCCTAGTTTTTCTGTTATGTTACATTACCTTCTCCAAGTGAATAATTTTGATGACTAGGACATTTAAAGCAGATGCCCTATGATCCAGCAATAGCACTGCTAGGGATTTGCCCAAGGGATGCAGAAGTGCTGATGCATAGGAGCACATGTACCCCAATGTTCATAGCGGCACTGTCAACAATAGCCAAATCATGGAAAGAGCCTAATTGTCCATCACCTGATGGATGGATCAAGAAGATGTGGTATATATATATATATATATATATATATATATATATATATACACAATGGAGTACTACATGGACATGAGAAAGAATGAAATCTGGCCATTCATGGCAATGTGGATGGACCTCGAGGGTGTCATGCTAAGTGAAATAAGTCAGGCAGAGAAGGACAAAATACCATATGTTTGCACTCATAGGTCTAACAGGGAAAGCCTAACAGAGGGCCATAGGGAGGGGAAGGGGGAGAGAGAGTTGGGGAGAGAGAGGGACACGGATCATGAGAGACTATTGAATGCTGAAAAAGAACCGAGGGCTGAAGGGGGAGGGGGAGGGAGGAAGGGGAGTGATGGTCATGGAGGGGAGGGCACTTGTGGGGAGAAGCACTGAGTGTTATATGGAAACCCATTTGACAATAAACTATTATTAAAAGAAATAAAGCAGATGGTCTCTTGTCCACTTGCTATGAGGACTCGAACTGCAACTTGGTTAAGTCAGTTAAACATCCTGGACAGAGATGATTTTATTGGATATATGTGGATACACACACACACACAGAGTTATGCTTAACATTATAGTTGCTTTCTCGTGAGAAGCGGGTAATTCTTGATGCTGCTTCACGTGCACCTTGGAGGTCTCGCTGGAATATCTTTTCCTGAATATTTGTTGATTCTGATGTATATACAGCCGTGATTCTCTATGGCGGGCTCGACGCAGTGGTCGTGCTGACGCTGGCCCACCCTGCGATGGGGCGAGTCCATGTTCTCATCCCTTTGCTTAGCGATGCGACGTCGGTAGCTCGAAACGGCCTGTGAACCTGACACCGTGATAAGAGGCAGATGTGACAAATCAACAGTTTTGTTCCCACCCTACCAGAGCTGACTGTTAAGAAATTTGCTAGAACCCCACTTGGTAGGTGGCGTCTTCTCATTCAGACTTATGCAAAAATGTGGGTGTTCTCTTGACACCCCCCCCCCTTCAACACTGTCGAAGAAAACCACACAGATGTCTGAACCACAGCACCCTCCAGCTAGGGTGAGGTTAATTTCTGTAAGCGGGAAAACCCAAAGTATCAGTGCCTAAACACAATAGAAGTGAACTTCCTTGTCTGATGAAAAGTTAGGATGGGGGCTGGTTCGCGGAGGGTGCTCCCGCAGCAATGGGGGAACTGAGGCCCCCTCAGCACCGCCATCTTTGCTACGTGGGGCCCACGGTGGCCATGTTTTTAGGCTGTAGGAAGTTTAGAACATGGAAAATGCATGTGGGCTTTTTCTCCTTTTATGAGCCAGCCCTGGGGAACTCAAAAGTGACATCGACTCGTGTGTTTAAGGAGAAAAGAAAAGGAAAGGCTTCCTTAGTCGGTCTCTGCCACAACAATGAGCATATGTTCTGCTTTAGTGCAGTGGGTGCCCTGCCTCCTAGGGAACTCCTGTGTTGTTGTGAGAAGGTGGTTTTTGTTGTGCTGAAGCTGTGTTAGTTCGTGTGTGGCTCTTTCCTGGTGAAGAGAGCCAGAATAGCAGGGAAGAATTAGTCTTTTCCAGGGAGGACCCCCCAGTCCAGTAGCTGGGCGGGCAGACCCGTGTCAGCTGGGTTCAGGGAACTTGAAACCCAGTGCCTTCCCGGGACCCCCGCCCAGGGGTGCCAGCCCACCTTGCCCAGCTCAGCCACAGTGCTTCCTCTTCACCCACAACCCCCTGCCTGCCTGGCCTGCCCAGAGTGTCACCTGAGGTGTTCATGACTGTTATTCTTAGTGCCCGAGGGACGGAGTTCCACAGATTTGGGGTAGACTGCTTCAAAATTCCACGCACCATAACTATGTTATTTTTACTGTGGTGCCCTATAGACCGACAGCAGCATGTGTATGTGATATGGCTCGTCCATCCAGAATTAGACAGAAAGAAAGTCACAGTGCCCTTTGCATTTTTAAGATGTAAAATAAACCTGAGTTTAGGCCATTTAGAGTCAAAGCATGGGGATTGATTTAACAAGAAAATATGTGAAAAATTAATATTTTATACATGTATGGATGTGGAGGTTAACAGCCTCGGCATCTGATTTTCCAAATCATAAGAGACTTAATTTATGAACATCCCTCAGCGCTTCTTTCTGACAGACCAAGAGGGTTGCTCAATGAATCACGAGCTGACACTGCAGAGTCCTTAGAAGTTAATTGAAAATTTCGCAGTGAGGTTTTTCTCATAAGCTGAACACCAGAGGAGTGTAGTGTTTTCTGGGCGATCCTGCACCTTGCTTGGAGTAACCCTCTGTGATGTCACTGGTGTCACCTCCTCGGGTTTTCCCATGGTTCTGATGATTCCCTGGGTACCTGCTGCCAAATCAGGAAGGTCAGGGAAGTCACCATGTCCTGGGAACCCACATACAGTTTTCGGAACCGATTGGTAAGCAGAGGATCTTTCCTGCTGGCGTTAATGAGCTGTCCCAGACCATCTGTTTGTGACAGAGATTGTGGCTTTCATCACACAGACGGACTTCAGAGTGATCTGTCATTATTTCAGAATGTCTGCTGTCTCTGTGTTTAGGCCCCTGGAAAGGGTGTGCTTTATGTGTAGTTATCCGATGCTTCTCATACCACACTTACAATCACTTAGGAAGACGAGGATGTTCATGAAAGTCATAGGATTCTAAAATGTTGTCAAATGCTAAACAATGGCCAAAACAAAGTTTCCCAACTCTGCTCCCCTCCCCTGTCCCCTTACTGGTATTAAGCATCTGGTTGTAGAGAATCAGGGTCTCTTACTCTGTCCTTTCCTTGAGCCTTTATGGAACATTCGTGGCTGGCTCAGAACCCACTCTTTGGTCTTGGACAAGTCATCAGCTCTCTCAACTCCGGTTTCCTTCTTGGCAAAAGAGAGAAGGTCTTGCCTGGTGGTTGTGAGAACAGCACTTTGCAAAGCCTTAAGTGAGACAGAAATGGAATCTGCACCGTCACAACTTGGTGCCCTTTGAGAGGAATTGGGCGCCTCTCCAAAGACGAAGCAACACAACCCTTTCTGGCTGATCTTTCCCGACATAGCACGTGACCGACTGCACTTTGGGGCATGCATCGCTGCTTTTACTTTCTTGAGACTTAAGAACATACGTATCTGAACGAAACAACGCACAACACTTATCTGAGCCTGTGTGTTAGATTCTAGAATTTTCAGTGTTAATTTTCTGCCGAGAGTAACATTTCAATCTAGTGGTAAATATACGGTTTATACAATTGTGTTTCAGGTGTTTCGAGTAGTATCAATCAGGAATATCGTCTTGGAAGGAAGGGAAGATTTCAGCTTACGGACAGAGAACTCAGTGTGTTAATCAGTATGCTAATAAGACAGAGACCACAACGGCAATAATTCTATCCATGATTTCAAATTGTCAAGAGACAAATCTGCTTCCTTGCTTAAGCATTATTAGGTCTCTTAGAAAGGGATATTACCAAACACTAAGAAAAGTGTTTAGCGAAGTATTGGTGGAAAATATTCAATGTGTCACATTAACAGTTGCTAGGCTGCATGGGTTCTATTCCATTACATATGCGGAGTCACTGGGATATACTAAACCAATTTCATTAGGGAGTGCTGAACGACTCGGAATGGCTTTCTGCCAAAATTTAACACACAGTTAGTTGGCGTTATCCAATGAAGGAACTTTAATGCATCGGTAAAACTTGTAGGCCTTTAAAAAATAAGAAAGGATGGTTTGCCAGAATTACGTTGTGTAAAACCACACATCTATCTCTAATTTTATTATTTGTTTTGTTATCACGCAATGTCGAGTAAGACACCAGCTCTCTTCGCTCCCCCCTGGTGTGTAAGCTGGCCTGTGCGCTTGCATGTCAAGCACAAAGAGGAACGAGTGAGATTCTGACTTCCGTGTTGGGTAATAGGAAATCAAGTACGCGCAGTAGGGCTGCTGCGTTGTGCTAGTAAGTCTAGTGACTTTCTCATCGTGTGTCTTGCAGGTTGCTTTCAGCTATGTAACGTTTTTCGAACCCATGAAATGGAAATTGACCAGTGCCTGCTGGAGTCCCTTCCCCTCGGCCAACGGCAGCGGCTGGTGAAACGCATGCGCTGTGAGCAGATCAAAGCCTACTATGAAAGAGAGAAGGCTTTTCAGAAGCAGGAAGGATTCCTGAAAAAGCTGAAGCATGGCAAGAATCAAAAAGTTCATTTCAACCTCGCTGACATGATACGGGATGCGATCATCCACCACGATGACAAAGAAGGTACAGGACACACAGTTTTCTGGTGTGGGTTTTCATGGTTTTTGTTTATCGTTTCCTGGTGGGGAGATGAAAGATAGCATTTCCTTTAACTATTAGGGGCTTTTTATTAAAGGTCTGAAATAGTCAAGGGAAAATCCTCTTTCTAATGAACATAGTTAAAACTACCAAATCTCTTAGTAAAGATGAACAAAATGCAACTTTTGGCGAAATTATTGTGTATATTTTTTAAGAACTGCCTACCTGGAAAGCATATGATTTCCTTGCAAGTTGTTCTTTCAAATATTTAATGAACCTTTTTTTTCCCAATGGAATTGTTTCCATTGATAAAGAGGTTGTGCTACAAAATCATGATTATCTCCTTCATGTGTAGGAATGCTATAGTAGTAGGAGTTAGCTCCTGTCTTGTTATTCTTGTTTCACTTGTAGCTCTTTACGTAACAGTCATCTCTGTGGAACTGGAAGCACCTTGTGGGGCGGTGCCACAGGTTCACTGTGCCCTCCTGCTCATGCTGGTGCCTTCCAGCACTGTTGAGTAAAACAGTGAAGCAGTTTGTCCATGTTCAGCAAACAATGGTTGTTAGAACAGGTCTAAATTAGAATAGAGGCAGACATAAGCCCTATATTGATTTAAAAGTAATGCAACCACAATGTTTCTCTGCAAAGTCATAAAGTCTCTTGTGTAAAGTATCAACAGGGCAAATAATGCCTAAGTTTGGGTTAAAAAAATTAAGAATGGTAAGATAACAAGGCCAGAGACCACAAGGAACTATTTAATATATGTATAATATATAACACTTATAATAAGATCTAATATTTGGGGAAGACATTGAAGTTATAAGGTCTGAATTAATACTGATGTAAGCATGTCACTTGGGTGATCAAGAACAGGAAGAAATATGAATCCTGTGTTTAGAAAACCTTTAATCACAGTAGAGAGGGAAAACATCCTCATAATAAAGTAGAAAACAATGAGTAGAAATCAAGTCTGGTAGAATGGGAGTAGTTGGTGGAAGAAGGTGATTTTTGAGGGGCTCTGAAGGAAGGAAAGTGGAAACCACACTTGGGCAATGTGGTGAGCTGCTGCCAGCGTGCATTCCAGGCATGGAGATCTGTTTGAAAGGGGCAGGGGGAAAGAGAGGGGCTGCTAAGCTAGTTTCTGGGAGATAGGATTATCGTGGAGACTTCATGGCCTCATCTGGAGGCAGAATGCAATGGGAGCCATTGTATGTTCCAAAGAAGAAAACTCCTATGCTGCAAATAGTGCAAGTATTAATAGGGGGTGTTTATTCGTAGGATGGATTGGAGGGTAAGGATAACAACTATGGATAAAGACACCAACTTAGAATCTAGGGGTGAAACGTCAGTGTTAGAGTGAGCTGGCTTAGGACAGTGGCAGCGGGGATAGGAACCAAAGAACAAACTCAGGAGCTCTATCTCATAGGAAAAGTGCTTTAATTTATCAATTATTTATTGAGTCTTTATTATGGAGCAGGCAACTGCGAAGGAAGCAGACAAAATCTGTCTCTGTGATGCCCAGCTGTCTCATGTGTGTGACCATAAACAACGAGATAGAGTTAGGTATATAATGTGGTGGACAATGACGAATGTGGAGGGAGGAAGACCGGAAGGAGGTGGGGAGTTGCGCATATGGGTAACAGAGGAGGAGCATTTCCAGTGAGTATAGAGCCATGAGGGGGAGCATCCCAGCCTGTGGGGCGAACTAGTGTGGTGGTAGCAGAAAAATAAATGGGGAGGGCAGGAAGCAAGAAGCCAGCTTGTAGGGGCTGCAAAGGTCATGGAAATAGTTCTGGCTTTTGTGCTTAGTGAGCCCTGACACCATTGGAGGGGCTTCAGCAGAAGAGAGACCTGGTAGGAATGAACAGGGCCATGTAGGAATGAACAGGATCAACCTGGCTGCTCATTCTGATTTGAATGAGGAATTGTGAGGGCAGAAGCAGGGAAATCGCTGTGGAGGCTGTCAGGAAGCTGGGCAGAAAATGGTGGTGACTTGGACCAAAGTGGAATGAGGGTGTGCAGAGAAATGATCCATGTGGGGATGTGCTTTCAGGATAGAGCTGACGGGACATGCTGGTGTGGAGTGTATCAGTTTATACTGCTGCCATATTGAATTACCACTGCTTTAGGATGTGCTTGAAAAGGCGTGAGTGTATCATCTTATAGTTCCAAGGATCCGAAGTCCAGCATGGTCCCACTGGGCTGAAATCCAGGTGTCACCAGGGGGCAAAGCTTTTTGGAGATTCCAGGGAAGGATCACTTTCCTTGACTCCCCCGTCTCCAGAGGTCACTGTATTCCATCAGTCATAGCGCCTCCTCCATCTTCAGGGTTGGGAAGGGGAGCTGAAGTGTCTCTCTCCTGCTTGGAATTTCTCCTGCTTCTTTTTCTGTCTTTGCATCTCTCTGCCTGAATCTTCTGCCTCCTTCTTCCACTTCCGAGGCACATGGGTTTTAGGGGTCATGGGCTCACTTGGATTTTCTAGGATCATCTCCCTGTTTAAGCTCAGTTTATTAGCCACCTTAATTCCTTTCCCTGGATACGGTAACATATTCACAGGCATAACCCCAAGGGGAAAATGATGGAACACAAGTCCTACCTACCACAGGGAGAAACAGACTCCAGGATAACACCAAGATTGGTCTGGCCAAAACAACTAGGAGAGTAAAGCATTCTTAGCAGAGTTAGGGATGCATCTAGGAGGTCAGAATGGGAGGGGTGTCATGCTGGCTGGCGATACAGATTGGAGAGAGGTGAGCACATAGCATAGGGACATCGAAAGCCCAAAGACTATATGTCACTTAGGGAAGGAGTGTAGTTAAAAATATAAAAGGCTCAAGAACTGAGTCCCAAGGAGCTCTGATATTAAGAATTTAGTGAAATGAGGTAGAACTACCAGGAGCAACAAAGAAGAAAGGAGGAAAATGAGGCGAAGGAGGTGTCCTGGGAGCTAAGTGATGAGGCATTTTCAAGGAGGAAAGTGATTAACTGTCAAGGGGGATGGAGACAGAACCAACCATTGCATTTAAAAATATGCAGGTTATCAGCTTGGGTGAATTGTGGGGAGCAAAACTCTTACTGATGAAGGAACCTGGCTGTCCGTGAAGAGTGAGGATGAGGAGGAGGGCTTGCAGGTTAAGGAAAGAAGAGAACGTGTGTGAATGGGAGAACAAGCATACCAGGGAAATATGGAATGAAAAAAGGGACTTAGAATTATGAAAAACCAACAACAACAAAGAGAAAGAACAAAACTTGAAAAGAAGGATCACATATGACTCAAAGTTTTTAGAAGTGGGTTGGCATGGCCTCTCCACTCCTCGGTCCTTACTCTTAACCCTTTGCCTTCCTACCCTAAAATGTTCCTCTAGCTTTTAGAGGACAGTCTGTCTGCACTTTGCCCTCACACATTCCACCTGCATACACAGATACCGTTTTTATGGAATATAATATAACCTCATCAATAGGTGCTCGTGTTTCTTGCCTAATCGAAATCACTTGTTTATCACCAACGCCTGGCTGGGACACGTTAACACCTATCTTCAACTGGAGTAAATGACTGTGTGGTATGTACAGCCGGTTGTCTGTGTATGAATGTTGATATAAAGACACTAAGTCTAAGCAAGTAGTCAGATTTGATTTTTCAACTCAGAAGAAGCAAGGAGTACATTTTTTTTGTTTGACTAATTCATGATTAACTTTGAGTTGGATTTTCTAGAAGAAATTGCTTTTGGAATTGCAAAGGAGAGAATGAGCTGGGCACTAGAGTTTCCCATTTTGGTTGGTGTAATGGCCACTATTAGGTATTTAAAGTGATCAGGACAACAGGAAGCAGAAGGAAAAAAATTATGTGTGCGCGCGCACACACACACACACACACACACACACACACACACACAATGTTCATTACACTCTAGCTATGCACAACAAACTATAATAAGCCCATCCTGTATACCATCTTGTTTATTTCTGTGACAGAAATTTCACATAAAACAATTTTGGAAGATTCTTAGAGGAAAATGTTTTCAGAAAGATACCTTATATAACTTTGTGACTTCTAGGAAATAGTTTCTATTACTAATAGAAGCAAAGATATGTTCAGTAACGAAGGTCAGCATTAGCGTCAAATGATGAAGAAGTAGTTCAATGACTCTTAGAGCTCAACACAAGACTTTGAATTTCTAATCAGTTATCAAACTTTCAAGTACATTATTGCAATGTTAAGTTAAAATATTTGTCCACTGAGGGGTCTTAGTTGGAGTTGTCTTCACAAAATGGTATAGACTGGAGATTCAAGAGACATGTCTTTCTCACAGTTCTGGATTTGGATATCCAAGGTCAAGATGTCACCAGATTTGGTTTTCAGTGAGAGCAGTTTTCCTGGACACCTCCTAGCTGATGGCCACATACTCATTGTATCCTCAGGTGGTGGAGAGGGAAGCTCTGGTCTTGTCCTCCTCTTGTGAGAGCACTAAGCCCATAGTGGAGGTCACACCGTCTGGGATCATCTAGCCCTAATTTCCTCCTACAGGCCCCAACTCGTGATGTCATCATACTGAGGTACAGGGCTTTGGGAGGGGCACAAAAACTCAGTCTACAGCAGATGACATGCTAATTCCACCCTTGGAGCTGACCTAAGTATGAACAAATGAAATATTACTTTTATTTGAGTCGCTCACCTACCTTGGAAACTCCCATATGAGTACCAGTAGACCTCACTCTTTCACAGGATAAGTATTAATTTCATGCAAATTTAAAAAATTTAATTGCATTGAAAAGACAGGCAGTCTCTTTAGAGGCGGTATAATCTCTCTAGCATATGTGTTACTTCTAGAAAGGTATCCAGGAAAAGTATTTATTCAATTATGGGAGTCATATTTTTATTTGTCTTGAAGCTACTCAAATAGTGAAATGTACATGTTCACGAAATCGTGACAGTAAAAATATTGCCATAAGAACCAACTTTTTCCCATTTAAATTATTATTTCAAACGTTGTAGTTTCTATTTTTGTGTGAACAATTGCATTTTCTCTCATATTTCCAAGTACTGTCTTTAGCCGATTATAAAGTATCAAATATACTTTTTCAAAGGACATCATATTGTTCATGCTGAGGTTTGTATTATATCATTGAGAAGTAATTCCAAATTTTTGTTTTCTTTTCTAAATGCTGCATTTTTTTTTGTAATGGCAAATTTAGTATCTCCAATACTCTATTTTTCTCTTCTGAGATTTGGTGATACTTTAGTGTTAATGTGTCATTATAATATGCTACATCCACCTAAAATGTGTTCAACATTGTTTTCCATCTAAAAAAAAATGTTCTACATTGTGTATTAGGGCTTTTCATTCACCCTCTTTGTTGTATACCACGCAAAAGGAAAAGAGGGAGGGTGAGAGAGACACAATGAGAAAGACAGAGTAGGAGAGCTGAGGACACAGAGAGGAAGTGTCCACATGGAGAAAATGCAAATGGGAATACAGTTCCTCTCTTAGAATTTCTCCTCCCAAATATCAGTCAGCCTTCACTAATTAATCCACAGCATGTTCTTACTAAAAGCAGAGTGAATGGCAGTGGAATGACTTTATTATGCTTTTAGCCTCGAGCACTTTGCAGACATACTCTGTGGTCTCTATACCTTACAGGACTTTTGTCACTTCTTGTCCTGATTAACAGATCCAGTGGGTTCAATTTTCTCCTTGTGATATAAGTGCAGATATGGAGCCTTCCAGGAAATAATTGCTCTCTCTGGTCTGCCTGAGTTAAAAAGCCATCTTTTTGTCCACCACACCGTCCTGTCTTTCAAGTCAGCTTCTTTCTTTCTTTCTTTCTTTTTTTTTTTTTTAACTTTACTGAGGAATGATTGGCATACAATAGCTGTACATATTTAGTGTGTACAACTTGGTGAGTTTGGAGACAAGTATATATCTGTGAAGCCATCACCAGAATGGACATAAACTTATGTATCACTTTCCCAAATTTCCTCCACTCCCTTATTTTTTTTTAAAAATTAAATTGTTTCTTCTTTAGTGGTGAGAGCATTTAACACATCATCTCTCAGGTTGGTCTTGGATGGTAAATGAGCTAAACTATCAACGCCACAAGTGGGTTTGTCTCCACTGCCATTTGGAATTCTTTCTCCTCTTATCTAGTTGAACTTTCACTGTAAAGGAATGAACAGGAGTGGGGACAGAAGTCCTTTATGCTGTGATGTCTTCCCTCTCTTTCTGCTCAGACCCTTCCCCATGCCCTCCTTTTTGGTTACAATTTAAGAGGACTTATTTATTAACTTACATGCCAAATATTTTCTGAGAGTCTGTTTTTTTCCAGACACACAAAAACTTCTAAGTGTAGTTGCAGACTCATAATGTCCAACTTCTCTTAGTTCAGAAGTCCACTCATAGGAAGAATCAAATTATAACAATGTGAAACTGTTTCTTTCTCTAACCCCTCAGATGCTGGCCTCAGTTTCCTTGGAGGGCTAAGGTTAAGGGCTGTGGTCTAACACTCTGACTTTAACTCTTTCTTCTTTCCACTTGTCCTCCTTAAAAAGGACCTTTTCTCATTGCATTCCCTGTCTTCGTCTCCAGTGATACCCAAACCTGCATTCATACCTTTCTCCTGAGTTCCAGATCCTATCTTTCTGATGGCCTTACCTGCCTAACTTGTCATCTTCACAATTGAGTATCCATCCCCATGCCTCCCAAACCAAAGTTTCTTCTTCTATTCTCTACTTCAGTTAATGTTACCTCCATTCACTTCAGGTCCCAAAATCTGGAAGTTGTGTTGATTTTTAAAAATTTATTTATTTTGAGAGAGAGGGAGAGAGTGCCTGGGAGACTGGCAGAGAGAGAGACGGAGAGAGAGAGAGAATCCAAAGCAGGCTCCACACTGTCAGCGCAAAGCCTGATGTGGGGCTTAAACTCACAAACCGTGAGATCATGACCTGAGCAGAAACCAAGAGCTGAACACTCAAGTGACTGAGCCACCCAAGCTCCCCAAAGTTGTATTGATTTACGTACAAATTTATAAAACAATGATGCTTGTACCTCCCCTGAATTAGTCACAGGAAGTATTAAGTGCTTGCATATTATCCAGAACCCTCTAAGAATATACCTAGAATATACCAGATCCATTCATCCAATATGTATTGGCTTATCTATTGATGGGCGACAGCTTACTTAGAAATGTATTAAGTAAATCATTAGGACCAAGTTTTCTCTCCCCTTCCCACCCATACCCCCAACGTGTCGTCTTGGGTCAGAGAATCAATTTCACATATTCCTTCAGGCCTTCACACAGGAAACCTGAAGTGAGGCTTCCCATTGACTTAGCACGCGTGGGTGCTTAGCCGAGCCCTCTCCCTGCACTCGCTAGGACTGGTGCAGAGGCTAAGATGATGAGTTCGGTGGTTCCTACATAAATTCATTTCTTGTTTAAAATTTATTGTCGATTTATGTTTTTGTATCTAGAGTACAAATGTAACAGGAACCAATGACAATATCTTGGTGCTACCATCCGGTCTTGGTGAAGATCACCCATCTGCCACGCCACTCTTTCCCGGCGGTGGCTCTGGATTTCTACGGGATGCAGCCTCATTCTGTCTCCCTAGCCTCCCCGTATCCAGCTGCACAAATAAGCAATTAGAAAATGAGACAGCCAAGAAGTGGATTCAGTATGACCCCTAGAGAAATGGAAACCAAGGCTCTGCCATGTTTAGAGGGGTGGCCAGAGCCACGGAGCACTTACCCAGTCCCGGCTCCCTACACGCATTTGCTCTGAACATAATTGAATGTGATGGGTGTTAACTATGCTACAAGAATATGTACTTCTAGACTCAATCTTAGGAGTGTGGACTTGACATTGAATATAGATAGACCTTCCCTGAAAGAGTTGGATTCAGCCAATATGAATATCTTATGTATTAGATCCTTGGGATTGGAAACATAAAGCATGATTCTGTCTTTAAGGAAGAGGTTGGGCAAAGGAACCTTCTCCGCGAGAAGATGAGCAGTGTGCTGCTGTCTCCATGCTCTGTGATCTAGAATGGACCAGGTGTGAGCGGAGGGAGGGACGTGACAGCTTTATCAGAAGCATTTCTATCTTATTGATTTCTCAGTGATGATGGGGGCAGAAACTGTGAATGGATCTGTTCTCATTTGATCAAGGAGGGCCAGGATTTCGGAAGGGGTGGCTCAAACAAGATGTGTCCTGGGGTAGACACAGGAACAAAAGGACTGCTTCTAGATTTCAGATAAAAGGATGAGCTTTTCGGCTCCAGGCGCATGGTCACATCAGAGATCTGGAAGGCTGAAGGACTATTGCTCATTCACAGGCTGACTCCGGCAGCCCAGGGCATTTTCACATTTCACAGAGAATTTTACAGAGTGATCTTCCCCGGACTCTGATGCTTCCAATTAATAGGTAATTGTTGCTAGGTAATTAAAGGTGCGCATTTCAGAACGCGTTATAGAATCATAAAGAGTTGGAAATTAAGTGCATTTAAATTCCGAGGGATTCCGTATGAATTTAATGAGTAGCTAAGTATTTCACCAACACCGAATTCATATTTCTGACAAGTATTAATTATTTTAACTGCCTGCTTTGTACTCACAACGTTGCCAGGGGCTGTGGGAATAATCGGACAAAAAGAAAGAAGCCTGCTGCATAGGCCTTTGTAATCTTAATGGAAAGGTACACTGTCCTTTCACAAACAAACTTGAAATGGATTTATTTTAAAGGAGTCACAGAGGGCGTTCACTGGGGAGAGGTCAGGATGGGATGGATCTGAAACTCTGTTCTGTGGGAAGATTTTCATTTGATTCAAGGGGGAGGGAATTCTGGCTATGACAGACAGCTGGGATGCGGGGACAGAGGGACAGAAAGGCAGGTTTCATATGGGAGAGCATCCCGACAGAAGCATGACCAGGGGGTCCAAATTCTGCAGTTGGGAGGGCAGGTCAGTTCCTACCCTGAGCCTGGTGAGCTATGTGAGCCTGGCCAGGGCACCTTCTGGGCCTTACCTTCCTCTCCGGCACATAAGGTTGAGAGGCAGCGGGAACCTCTCAGAGGTGGCTGTGAGGGTCAGAGGACTTCAGGTGATGTCTGTCACGTCTTATTGCATGCATAGTCAGTGTGCTGGCTGCTCTTCGGCTCAGGAGGGATTTAGGAGATAGTGTTGGAACAGTCACGAGTGGCTGGTAATGGCCTGACTGGCGTGGGGTTCAAAGACAATGGCAGTGGGTGGTAATCTCTAGGAATAGAAGCGAAGGGCTAGGAAGGTTTGGGGCAACCATATATAAATTATAATGAAATAGAAAAAAGACAAGATAGCCAGGTAAGCCCAGGGCGTGGATATAAACATGAGATCATGACAAACAGCAGCTGGATGGCCCCTTTGGCAACGGATCGGAAGGGAAAACTCACATTAGTAAGCTGACTGAGCACGGTTTCCATTCCTCCTTGCCTGCTGGGGCAATGCTTGTTTTATATGTATAAACAAAATATTATGTATAATGTGTTTCTGTATATCACACACACATATTGCACGTATATGGTTTTATATAGATAGCGTAATATGTGACCATCATCTCTCTAGATACTTTAGTTTTTATTTAATTTTTTTCTTCTTGAGAGAGATGGGGAGGGGCAGAGAGAGGGAGACACAGAATCCAAATCAGGCTCCAGGCTCTGAGCTGTCAGCACAGAGCCCGACACGAGGCTCAAACCCACGAACAACAAGATCATGACCTGAGCCGAGGTCGGGTGCTTAACCGACTGAGCCACCCAGGCGCCCCTGAATACTTTAAGTGCCTTGTTTCATTTGACCCTCCAAATAACCCCGCGAGGCCCTGTCCTGGGTGAACTAGTGCCCTCCCTAATTCCTGCCCACCTGGCACCTGGGAATCTGACCTCATCTGAAAGTGAGCCTTTGCAGATGCACGGAGATGTCACACCCGATGAGGCACATCTTGCAGCACAGGGCTCGTGCCCTTATGAAAGGAGGGGGCTTGGGCACAGACACACGCAGAGGAAAGGTGGCCGCGCAAACGTGAAGGCAGATGTCAGACTCCACAGATGGCTGGGGGCCCGGAGGAGCCGGGAGAGGGGCACGGGGGTTGGGGGGGCCCTCGGGGCCTCAGAGGGAGGGAGACCTTCCTGACTCCAGGAGGCCGGACTGCAGCCTCCAGGACCCTGAGAGAGTAGGTTCCTGCTTCCCGGCCCAGCTGTGGGACTTCGGATCGGGCCCTCAGAAGTGACGGGGGTGCGTACAGATATGTCTGGTTTTATGGATCAGATACTTGCGTTTCAGGAGTTTAAACACATTGCTCAGGGTAAGGGCGCTACTCAGGGACAGGGTGGAAATCAGACCCTCCTGTGTGTGACTCCAGCGTTCAGAGCTGGCCTGTGCTGCCTCCTTTCATTCTCTGGCGGTGGCTCCGGGCGGGTTGCACATCCCTGTGCATGAGCCCTTCCACCCCTGTGGCTCTGGGACCCTGTTTGAGCCCATTGCTCTGACCCGACAGGTGTGGAAAGGAGGCCGTTCGCAGAGCAGCCCGAGAACCTGGAGGAGCTGGCTGAAAGCCGCAGAAAGTTCACGGTTACCAGACATCCTTTCCCTGCACCCACCTGACCCCCGTTGTCGGTGGGAGGCCCACACCCTGTTTCCTCCTGCGCACACGCTGCCATTGAGCGGAGGTGTCTGAGGACAGGTGCATGTCTGGCCCCTCCATGGCTGGCTTCTAGAATGAAGGTGCTTCAGCCTGGAACTGCATGGGCCGTGCAGGGGATCCTGTCTCCACGGGAGCGAGTCTGTCTGCCGTTCAGTGCCGTGTGCTCTGCAGGGCTGCCCGGGGTGGACCTCGGAGGCCCTCTGCCTCCGCCTTCAGCCTGGTGCTGCCTGCGCCCGGGCCCCCGGACCTCAGCTCCCTTCCTGCCCTACGACCCGCCCCTGCAGCTCCCCTGACCTCCTCTGCAGCTCCATGGCCCTCATATCCAGGCCTGGGAGAAGGGGAGGGCTGAATCGTGCTGTCACAGCACCTGGGAAAGCGTCTAGTCCCAAATCCTGGGTCTGGAACCTCTGTTCCAGAAATCCTTTTAAAGTGTTTTAGGGAGAATCCATTTCTTCTTTACCTGTGCTGAGGCCATTTTTCTTCTCTGGTCATTGGAAGAAAGCTGCCTCATTCTGCCTTTGCCCCTCACGCTTTGCCTCAGGCCAAGATTTTCCACTGACCCCAGGCTGTATGTGGGGGCAGAGAGTGGACTGATAGAAATTTGTGTAGATTCTGCCCTGCCCGAGGTCTGCAGTTCCAAGGATGGGAAATGCACGTTCCTACCAACGGCCGTGTCCCCGGGTCTTTATTTAGGCTTGTCCTCTGCCTAGAACGTTCTCCCACCATTCTCTTTCAAATGAACGTCTCTTCCCCTGCCGCAGCTTTCTGACATTCTATGGCAGTGCTTTTCTCCACTGGGTCATCTTGAGGTTTACATGGCGGTACCGTGTACCCGGACGGGTCCCGTGTAAGAAAATGGCCATTCCTTGTGCGACGTCCATCTCATTAGTTAGTGCGCAGTCACTGAACCCCCGCCCGCTGCCACGCGCCATGCTAGGTGCTCGAAAGAGACAAAAAGGGGAGGATGGATTCTGGGCAGCATGAAGGGACGGAGCAGAGGCGTGAGCAAGTGTGCTTTCTTTTCCGCCCTATGAAACGCCACGACATTCCTGTCCCCGTTCCCAGCACAGAGTGTGCGTTAGTCAAGGTTCTTGAGAGAAATGGGAACGCTAGCACACGCGTGCACGCACACACACACACACACACACACACACACGGTGGGGCGATTTATTTTACAGAGTTGGCCCACATGAGTGTGGTGGCTGGGGAGTTGGAAATCTGTGGGCTGGCAGGCGGAAAATTCAAGTAGCAGTCAGGTGGCGTCTCAGGTTTGCGGTCTGCAGGCTGGAAAGTCAGGCAGGGCTCTGGGTTGCAGCCTGGAGGCAGAGTCCGTTTTCTCTTGGAAACCTCAATCTTTGCTCTTAAGATCTTCAACTGATGGGATGCGGCCCACCCACACTGTGGAGGGCAGTCGGCTTTAATCAGAGACAATTGATTGAAGAGTCACATCTGAAAAAATACCCTCAGAGCAACATACAGACTCGTGTTTGGCCAGAGAGCTGGGCACTGTTGCTTGGCTCCGTTCACACGTATAGCTCACCGTCACAGACTTTCCCCAGGGACTAGTAAGAGTTAGGTTTATCGAGGATTTACCATGACTCAGGCCCTGTTGTAAGTGCTTCAGATGTCTTCGCTCCTTCCTCCTCATCACGGCCCTGTGATCTCAGAATAAGCTGAATCACAGGCTCAGATCCGTGAAGAGACTTGTCACAGCCCACACTGCTAGCTGTGGTAGAACTGGATTGAAACCCAAGGCAGTGGAGCTCCGGAGCCTTTTGTCAGGTAGAAACGAACCCGGATTTGAGTCAGGAGACTTCTTCTGAACCTACTGCATTAGGGAGCACTGAGCTTAGCCCTGCAAGCACCTCAACACCAAGGGGAAGAAGCGTTGCTTTTCTGGGGCGGGGTTTGCAGGGCCACGGGAGCACTGGGGAGGGGCCGGGAGGCCGGCGGGCGTGCAGCAGGATTGAGGGCGTTAATGGGACATTTCTCTCCCCGTGGATGGCTTGTTTTGGGAACGAGCCGTTAAGGGAAGAGGTTCAGGCCCTCAGCGCGTGTTTCCGCCTGAGGCTGACTGAGTTCAGGGGCCTGGGAGGAGGGCAGACAGCAGGCGGCTGTGGGCTCTCCCTCAGGCGCACGCTCGAAAAATCGAAACTATCCAGGAGGTCCGTGCAAGTGTTTGGAATTAATGAGCTAAAGAGCAAAGTGCTTTCCCTAATGATAGTGGATGACACTCTATGTGAAAAGTCAGGACGTCTTTCTTACTCTTGAAATCAGTATTTTGTGGACTTTAGTCTCCACATCTGCGGTGAATACTTGCTTCTCTTAGTTTTTATGAACAGCTGCTGATGGCACTTAGTGGGCAGATCAGAGTTGAACCCATTCAGTCATTCATCTGTTCAGAACTAAGGGCTCATGTTTTCAAGTGTGCCCCGTAGCGGGCTCGGGGCGGGGAGCCCTGGGAGAAGCAGAGCCTGCTCTCGGCAGCCCGGTGGACGGAGGGACGGTTACAGCTGACAAAGGCGGTGTTTAACAGCCGAGAGAGAAGGAAGACGGACGGAAAGGGCAGTGGGTCAAGGCGGAGCGGGAGGCGAGGGGACTGGCGGCCCTCGGCTTCTCTGAGTCAGGACACTAAGCCAAAGCTAAAGTTGGTCGTAGGCCTGTGGTCCTGGAAGGATGGAATGTTCCAGAACTGGAGGTGCTTGGATATGATCTGCACCGGTGTCTGAGGCCTGGAGCGCCGTGCGCGGAGCTGGGCCTTCGGGAGAGTGTTGGTTTTGCCCCAGTGCGTGAGCCCTGGACAGGGATGACTGTTCCCGCCCTCGACGTGGGCTGCGCCGCCCCGGACCTGCCCAGGGCGGCGGTTTAAGGCTCCTTCCGGTTTTCCAAAGGAATGGCCCCATGGCAGCAAGAGTATGAAGCAGAAACTAGCCTTTCAGGTCTCATTCCTTATTTGCGATCCGTTTTTTACATGAATGTCAGAAAAAGCATGGGAGGAAACATTGGATGAAAACAGCGCATTAAAAACTTTTCCCCGGGCAAGTCTTCACGTGCCAGGGAGAGGAGGGCAGATGGCGGGCACAGTGCCATGCTGTCTCCTGGCTTTCTAGTCACTCCTCCGGTCTCCTGCTCCGCAGGATACCACTTCTCAAACTTGTTCTCTTCAGACGTCAATGTCGAGTGAGAATTAGTGGCAGAACATGAAATTTGTGCCTTCTAACTCTGCACACTCTCAAGTTGTTCTTTTTATTAGCATTTTGTGATGCTTTTTATTTCTGAGAGGGAGGGGCAGAGAGAGAGGGAGACACAGAGTCCAAAGCAGCTCCAGGCTCTGAGCTGTCAGCACAGAGCCCAACATGGGGCTCGAACTCGTGAACTGAGATCATGACCTGAGCTGAAGTTGGATGCTTCACCCACTGAGCCACCCAGGTGCCCCTCAAGTTTTGACTCCATTGATAAAAAGCAAACATTTTTTAGGTCCTGAATTAATAATGCAGCTAAGGTCTCTCTGATCCATCAAATTTCAGGCAGTGTTGCTGCTGCCGGTATAAACCAAGAGTTTTCTGATTCATTGTGCTCAGAACAGCATCTGAAAAACAAAGAAAAAAAGGACTTGTAATTTCTGTAGGAAAAAGTCACAATCTGTCAGAGGCCCGGACTGCTGCTCGGTGCACCAGCGCAGCCACAGAACAATCTGTAGATCGGATTTGCCTTTGACAGTGCGGCTGCGACAGTGCAAAGGAAGGATGTCCTACAGGCGAAATGTACATTTGCCATTTATGGGATCAGATGAGTCACTTAGTGCGTGCCCGGATGGACAGAGCAGAATAGACCATCACATTATCTGAGCGTTTTCAACACACATGATTTCTAGGCAATTGACATTTATTTTTACTTTTACTTCTTTTAATGATTATTTATTTTTGAGAGGGCGAGAGACCGAGTGTGAGCAGGGGAGAGGCAGAGAGAGGGGGAGGCACAGAGTCAGAAACAGGCTCCAGGCTCCGAGCTGTCAGCGCAGAGCCCGATGCGGGGCTTGACATGAGCCAAAGTGGGACGCTCAACCGACTGAGCCCCCCAGCGCCCCAGAAACTGCAATGTATAAGGGCTGCTTGTGAAGCAGGTTACTGGCACCAAGGTCGCACTTGCGCTCTGTGCTGGGCTTCTCAAGACCACGATTCTCTCAGCTGCCCCGTCATCGCCGCTGCGCAGGGTCTTTCCGTGGAAGAAAATGCTTGCTGTTGTGCAGAGTGGGTAGGAAAGGACTCCTTCCCTTCATCCCGCTGATCCCTCTGCGGCCAGAACTCCTCAGAAAGAGCTCTGCACTCACTGTCTCCTGTTTCTCTCGTCTGTTGTCTTCACGAAAACGCCGCTGCCTGGGTTTCTCCCAGCACTCGCCCCTGACCTTGGTGCCAGCTGGGACGTATTTCCCAGCCCCTTCCCAGTCGGCTGGAGGCCGCAGCCTCTGGGTATTGTATGGTCCTGGGTCACGTCTCCGGCGTGGATGCCCCTGGACCTCTTTCCCCCCCCGGTTCCCGGTCGACCTCACGGGTCTCTGCTTCTCCGTCTTCTGGGCAGGAACTCTCAGCCTTCAAACGTGGACCTTCAGAGCTCTCTTCTGTCTACCCTCCACCCTCTGGGAGACGACATTCCAGGCCCGTGGATGCCGTGAATGCCACCCTTTGTTCCCAGCAGGGATGTCTTCCTGGACATGAGACTTCCTCGCAGCACGGCCTGGCGCGCTCCGGGCCCCCAGGTGCTTGGTCATTCCCACTCTGTGAGTTCTCTCTGCTACCGGATGCTCATGTCAGTCAAGAGGCTTTCTTGACTCCGCCCCCCTTTCTCCCTCACGCTGTCTGATCCAGGCACATGTTCTATTCCCTCTGTCTCTGGAAGGATTCCAAATCTGACCACCTCCACCTGCTTCCGTGGCCGCTCTCCTGTACGCCGTCACCACGTCTTGCCTGGATCATCACAGCAGCCTCTGCAGCACCCCCTCTGCTAATACACCTTCAGTGGCTTCCTGGTCACCTGGAGTGGCACCTGAGCCCTTGCCGGGGACAGGAAGACCCCACAGCGTCTGCCCGCTGTCCCGCCTGCCTCCAGCCAATTTCCCGATCACATCTTCAGGAACTCTTCCCGACCCTCTCCAGCCTTCTTCACAAAGCCCCACCTACTTCTGCCTCAAGGCCTTTGCACACTGCTCCCTCGTTCATGTGTGTGTGTGTGTGTGTGTGTGTGTGTGTGTGTGTGTGTGTGAGAGAGAGAGAGAGAGAGAGATCTCCCAGGAGAATGCAGGTCTACAAGAGAAACAGCTTTGTTTCCTTTGCTGCTGTCCCCTCACAGCTTCCAGAACAATGCCTTGCTGGGTGTAGGTGACCATAACATTTGTTTAGTGAATAGTGAAGTGGATGCGGTCTCTTCCTAAGCATCTTCTGAACGTGTAGCAAGATTCTCACAGAGTTGGGGCGCCGTGGCTTTTCTTTCCAGGAAGAACTTTGTTCGTCCGCCACCGCTCAGGTGGGTTTGTACCGAAGAACTGAGCCCCGAGTACCACGTGGTGTAGTTTGTAATGCATTTTCTACTTCTTCGTCTCCCAGAGACGGTGACCCACAAACATGCAGTCTGATGACGTAGGCTCACGCTACAAGGTCACATACGTGTACAGCCAGGTTGCCTTGAGGTTTTTTTCCTTTCCTTAGGGAGGGGACCTTCCACAAATGCACCAGTCATGTGAGTCCCCACTGCCGTTGCCTGTTGTGGCCACCGTCCCCTCGACATAGGGACACGGACCCTTGTCCCTAAACCGATCACCTGCCTTCAGTTCCGTCTTCCCCTGGCTCAGTGTCTACTTGCCAAACATTGTGGTCTTTCCGAAACACGCAGAAACGTCTCCTTTATTCAGAACTCTTGCTAAGAATGATGGGAGTTTCCAGACTCCTTTCCCAGTGCTCAATCGTGTTGATCTTTCCAGAGCGACTCTGACACAGGGCCTCCTCCAGCCCTTCCTGCACGCGGCCTGTCTCCTCCACTGTGTCCCCGGCAGCTCCTGCAGCCTCGTCCCTGGAACTGTCCACACCAGTCCCGCACCCCCAGCGCTTTCCACCGGGTCGTTCCCGTTCACTCTGAGGTCTCCGCTTATCTCGAGGTTCTGAGCCTGGCGCACGGATGCCAGTCCTGTGTCCCCAGGCCGGCCCCCGGGGTGCCCGAGATGTCCCTGTGGCAATGTGCGTCACCGTATGGATATTGACTGGCTGTTTTGCTTCTCTGCATCAGGACCTCACAGTGGGTTTCACGGGGGCAGGGTGTCCTCTGACCCCGGCACCCAGCACGGCGTCGGCGCGGCCATGCAGGTTATGTTTTGTGTCTGCATTGTGCAAATTAACATAAAACATCTCCCCACAGCCGTACATTGTTTCTACAACAGGACAAGTCCAGCCGCTCCCTCCGCCGTACTGAATGTGTCCTCTGTCTAGGACGCACCCAAACACCCAGGGTCAGCATGTGGTCTCCGGGTTCACCTCGCCAGCGCTCTGGAATGCAGCCTCTGTCTACACTGGCTGCCTTCTTTGTTTGTTCTCTTGTGGAAGGAGAGAGCGAGCCAAATTACCGCTATGAGTGTGACCAAAACTACCACTGTTGTCTACGCCTTGCAGCACTTCTGATCCGACTCTCATGTTTCCAGCAGTTACATCCAAATCGGGGACTGGACCTCCCTAAGACGACCTGGGGGGAGAAGGCATGGCTTTGGGGAGACCCCCAACACTCTCCTTGACACTCCTTCCCACTGCTGTGGACTGGATCCCGCCATGTGCAGTGGGTGGGTTCACCCCTGCACGTGGTGACCTGACTGACTGCAGGGGGGAAGTTCACGCTTCCTCGGGGTCCCAGGTTACGTGTGGATGATGGTAGTGTCGCTTATATTATATGTTTGTTTAGGGATTTCGTGGGACATTCCATAGTGTCTGGGATTTTATTTAATCTCCATGGTCTTGGGGCACCTGGGGGTTCAGTCAGTTAAGCATCTGGCTTCAGCTCAGGTTATGATCTCGTGGTCTGTGAGTTCGAGCCCTGCATCTGGCTCTGTGCCGACAGCTCAGAGCCTGGAGCCTGCTTCGGATTCTGTGTCTCCCTCTCTCTCTCTGCCCCTCCCCTGCTCACTCTGTGTCTGTCTCTTTCTCTCTCTCAAAAATAAATAAACATAAAAAATATAAAAAAATCTCCATGGTCTTATATGAAGAACAGTTATCAGTGTGATCTTTGAATCAAAAATGTCAAATGTCTTTCTCATGGCCTTGGTCTCTTTCATGGGGTAATTTCGAAATTTGATTTTCTGAAGTCTGGGCATTACTCTAATTTTTCCTCTTGTATTTTTCATCGAAAACCACACAACCATCTGAAAGTATGCCTAAAGCCACTCTGTTTTCTATACCCCCACTCCCCTTTCTCGAGAGAAAAGTCCTTTCCTCCCGCATGCTCATTTGTCAGTATAGGGTGATTCTTTTCCCCCCCAGAAACTCCAGTTAGAAACCTGGTAGTTACTCTTGATATTGTGTTTTGTCTGAAGCGATCATGGGCCTTGAACATCTGTCTACCTTGCAGATCCCACCAGTGAGTCTTGGTCACAGACCCAACCTCAACCCTGTGTTTTGCTCACTGTCTCTGAAGGGCTGTTGGAAACTTCCGTATTGCTTGCCTTTTGTCTTGTGACGTCTCTGTGTCTGATGTTTTACCAGCTCTCATTCACCCAGGTCTGGACTTTCATTCAGTGCCCCTGCTTTGTGCCCCGTCCGTGCCACAAGGAGTCAGGCCCCTGTGCCTGGGAGCTTGTCAGAAGTGCAGGTTCGTGGGCTCCATCCCACACCCACTGAATCAGATGCAGGGAGAGAGTGCGGCAGGGATCTGAGTTTCAGCGCGCCCTCCAGGTGATTCTGGACTGAGCAGGTTGGTCGTACTTACTCTTGGCAGCTGCTGAAATTCTCTGCCCGGGGGACAGAGCTGCTGAACGTTGTACAACCGACAGGACAGTGCCAAACAGAAATAATCGTCCCGTCTCCAGTGACCCCATCATCCCTCTGGACAACACGATGAACCTGGTTGAACAGAAATGTTCTGCTCTGAACGTAATGCTTGACCTCCCACCCTTCCTGCTTCCTGGTTCCATTTCTTACACTGATTTGCATCTCAAAATGTCTCTGTTGTCTTCATCTTTCAAGGCCTGTATTGAATAGTACCTGCTCCAGGAATCTTTCCTGATTCCCTTAGCCAAAAGACTAAGAATTCTCTGTATTCGCACAGGCATTTTCTCCATGGATCTCGAACATACTTATTTGTATTTTCCTTCTAATGGAGTTCCTGATAGAAATCTTCTCTTGTCCCCACTCTGCACAGCTCAGGAAAGGATTTTGTCTTCTTTCTGTCCCCAGTGGAGGGGATGGCCTGTGAGAGGCTCGCAGCAGAAACTTCTTTTCCCTTCCCGCCCCCTTGCACTCCAGCAGCTCCCAACACTAGAAATGCAGGGCACTACTGATCGACTTGGCGGTGGGTGGACATAGGAGAAACATAAGAAAGGAAACAACGCCTGTTACAGCCCAAGACCAAACTCGCAGGGTGAATCTCCAAGCAGGAAGCCTGCACCTGATAACGGAGCTGCAGGATTGAAGAAGCCACAATCCTGGCTCGCTCCACCTGTGTGATTCTAGAAGCCGTTTATGAACACCTGGGGTGACGTAGATTTGACAGCGGCCTTCGTTTCCTTCCCAATTGAGAGTGATTCTATAACTAAACAAGATTTCCTTCTTGTTCTAATAAAATGAGGATCGCAAACACAATTTCATGTCCAATTTGAATTTTTGGAGGAGAAGGTGTGAAGTTAAGCTAGAGAATCCAGGCCACGGTGTTCACCGTCTCAACGGGACACACGTGCGGGAGGGGCCTGCCCCCATCCAGGAGCCTTGGTGACGTCAGCCTGGATTGAGTGCACCCTTGAGGGACACAGGAAGGGGTGTGTGGATTGGATGACTACTGGGCATGACTCTTGGAGGAGACTGACCCTTTTCCACCCATGGGATTGACTTAAGCAGGAAAGGTGTTGTGTCTGTGTGTTTGGACCACCGTCAAAATAGTGCCACGCACTGGGCAACTTGAACCCCGGAGATTCTCTTTCTCACTGTTCTAAAGGCCAGATGGTTCTGATCAAGGTCCTGGCAAATCCGGGTTCTGACTTGTCATGTCCTCCCTCCCATGGCCTTTCGTGGGTGGGAGCAGAGGAAGTGAGGTCTCTGGTGTTTCTTCGTATGGGTCATTGCAGCCCCAATATGGCCTCACGTCACCTTAATGACCACCTTCAAGGCCCCACCTTCAAGTACGGCCACCCTGGGCAATCAGGCTTCAGCATGGATTTCTCGAGGGGTCAGTCCCTAACAAGTGTATTTTGGTTGGACGCTCACTCAGGAAGACTGTGTTAGTTCAGGTCCACTGAAATGCAGCTGAAATGCAGACACGAGATGAGATGCAGAAGAGATGTGGGAGGGAAACACCATCAGGGAGCAAAGGGGTAGGGCCCCGAGGCAGCTGGGAGAGACCTCAGAACACGATGCTGGCGTGACCCCGGTTGTGTTAGTTACTAAGGCCGCCATCACCAAGTCCACAGTCCGGGTGGTCCGCAAACATGTACTTCCTCCCGGTTCTGACAGCTGGGAGTCCAAGATCAAGGCATCAGCAGATTTTTTTTTTTAATGTTTATTTTTGAGAGAGAGAGAGACAGAAAGACAGAGACAGAGCATGAGGGGGAGAGTCAGAAAGAGAGGGAGACACAGAATCTGAAGCAGGCTCCAGGCTCTCAGCTGTCAGCACAGAGCCCAACATGGGGCTTGAACTCATGAACCATGAGATCATGACCTGAGCTGAAGCTGGGTGCTTAACCGACTGAGCCCCCAGGTGCCCCAGCAGGTTGGGTTTCTCCTGAGGCCTCTCTCCGTGGCTTGCAGACGGCCACCTCACTGTGTCTTCACAGGATCATCCCGTGGTCCATGTGTATCTGTGACCCCATCTCCTCTTCTTTTAAGGACACCAGTAAGATTGGATCAGAGCCCACCGTAAGACCCCATTTAACCTTAAGTACCTCTTTAAAGACCCTGTCTTCAAATGCAGTCCCACTCTGTGGTACTGGGGGTAGTTAGGACTTCAACATATGAATTTTGGGAGACCCATTCAGCCCATAATACAATGAAGAAGGGAAGGAAGTCGAGGAAGAGGCAGCACACTCTGGAGAATTCTCTACTGGGCTGATGAGTGGTCCTCCAGAGGAGTCTATCAGAGAGCCCCACACCTCTCAGGGACGGGCCTGCGTTAGTGCCCTTGCCACGCTCTGTCATTTTGGCTGGCTGGGGACAGCTCATCAGAAGCTCGCCCTTGATGTGATTTGGGCAGTTTGTCAGGCCATCAGTCTGCCATGTTTTTTGCTACGTGAGTTATGAGCAGGCATTTGAAGGACACTCACTACAAAGCCGTTTTTGTCACGTGGTAAAGAGAAATAACAGATTTTAAAGGCTAAAACCTGTAAAACTGGTATGAAGAATAGAGATTCAGATAGGAATATGAAGGTAGGAACCACAATCAAGATATAAAGCAAAGCAACATGAGATAGTATATACTCTCCCCAAATATGAACAGGGTCTGAATCAGAAGGTCTCAGATTCTGAATATTATAATTTGGAGTCAGAAAGGAAGGCAACCAGTTATTACTAGAACTAGTGGAAGGTCTACACCAAACAGAGAGCCAAAATAGAGACGCCATGACATCTTTGCATCAAAATGCTCTAAATTTTTATTTTCACTCATGTAAACCTTGCACTTCCTGATATATGATAAAGTCCGTCCAGAAGTTTTCGAGAAGGCAATGGACAATTTGTCTTGGACAATTTGGATATTTTTGTACCTAGCAACAATGGTATTGGAGAGGAATGGTCGTAAGTTGCGGCTGGAATTGCTTCCGGGACTAGAGTAGATCTGATCGGAGGGAAATGGAGCCATGTGTAGTGGGCGGTGCACAGACAGGGGCATCCCGGGGCGCATGATGTCCTGCAGAAATGACTGCTCGCCGCATCTGCTCACACCAGTGCCTCTGATCCTCCCTATGGTCTCACGGCTGGCCACTGCTGGAGGTTGGTGCTATGACATTTCAATACTCGACCATCTTGGGCCAAGAATAGTAACTAAGTTCATAGGATTCAATTTTGGTGTAGTTGCTTATTCTCAATTTTTATTTTATTATATTTTTCTGAAAGTTGCTTTTTTTAAATGTTTATTTTGAGAGAGAGAGAGAGTGAGGATGAGTGGGGATGTGCAGAGAGAAAGAGAAGGAGAGAGAGAATCCCAAACAGACTCTGAGATGTCAGCACAGAGCCTGAGATGGGGCTTAAACTCACACACCTTGAGATCAACACCTGAGCTGAAATCAAGAGTTGGACACTTAAATGATTGCGCCTCCCAGGTACCCCGATTTTATTAAATTTTTCTAAGATGTTATTTGAATATAATTGGCACAGTATTACGTTAGTTTCAGGTGTACATCATAGTGATTCATCGTCTCTATGTGTTATGTTGTCCCGACCACAAATGTAACTACCGTTTGTTACCACGTGACACTATTATGGTGTCATCGACTACACCCCCGAGGCCGTGCCTCTTATTCCCATCACTTACTCCTTCCCTTACGAAAGCCTGTGTCTCCTACTCCCCTTCACCCATTTGTTCATCCCACACACTCCTTCCCTCTGGCAAACATCAGTTTATTCTCTGTACTTATAGGTCCAATTCTGCTTTTTTTGTTTATTCATTTGTTTTACTTTACAAATTAATTTTGATTTTAATTTTACATTTTTAAAAAATGTGTTTATTTATTTTGAGAGAGAGAGAGAGAGAGCATGCGAGCATGCATGTGAGGAGCAGGGAGAGGGGGAGAGAGAATTCCAAGTGGAACCCTACTTGGGGCTCCAATCCCATGAACCATGAGATAGTGACCTGAGCCAAAATCACGAGTCTGACACTTTAACCTACTGAGCCACCCAGGCGCCCCATTTGTTTTGTGGTTTACATTTCACATATGAGCAACATCATATGGTATTTATCTTTTGCAATCCAACTTAGCATGATACCCTCTATGTCCATCCATGTTGTCACGAATGCAAAGATCTCAACTTTTTTAATGACCATGTAATATTCTAATATATATATATATATATGTGTGTGTGTGTGTGTGTGTGTGTGTGTGTGTGTGTGTGTGTATGTATGTATTTAGGGTGTTCTGTGGTTCTTTACCTGTTTATTTATCAGTTATTTAAGTTGCTTCCCTATCTTGGCTACTATAAATAATACTGCAGTAAACATAGGGGTACACATATCTTTTTGAATTAATATTTGCTTTTCCTTTGTATAAATACCCAGTAGTGTAATTACTGGGTTATATGGTGTTTCTATTTTAAATATTTTGAGGAACCTCCATACTGTTTTACACAGTGGCTGCCCCTGTTTGCACTCCCACTAACAGTGCGCAAGGTTTCCTTTTTCACCACGATCCTCACCAACAATTGTTATTTTGGGTCTTTTTGATTTTAGCCATTCAAGCAGGTGTGAAGTGGTATTTCATTGTGGTTTTGATTTGCATTTTCCGGATGGTTAGTAATAGTGAGCATCTTTTCATGTGTCTGTTGGCCATCTGGATGTCTTCTTTCGAGAAATGTCTTTTCAGGTCTTCTGCCCATTTTTTAATTGGATCATTTGTTTTTTTTTAAATGTTGAGCTGTATAAGTTATTCATAGATTTTGGGTATTAACCCCTTATTAATTATATCATTTGCAAATATCTTCTCCCATTCCCTGGGTTGTCTTGTCTGTTTGTTGATGTTTCCTTCATAGTGCAGACTCTGTTTTGGTGTAGTGCCTATACTTTATTTTTGTTTTTGTTTCCCTTGCCTCAGGAGTCAAGTCTAGGAGAATGTTTCTAAGGTCAATGTCAAAGAAATGACTGCCTCTGTTTTCTTCTAGGAGGTCTATTGTTTCAGGTCTCGTCTTCAGGTCTTTAATCTATTCTGAGTTTGTTTTTGTGTAAGGTGTAAGAAAGTGGTCCAGTTAACTTCTTTTGCATGTAGCTTTCAGTTTTCCCAATACCATTTGTTGAAGAAGAAACTTTCTTTTTCCCATTGTATATTCTTGCTTCTTTTATCACAAACTGACCATATAAGCGTGGGTTTATTTCTGCAGTTTCTGTTCTGGGTCACTGATCCATGTATCTGTTTTTGTGCCAGTATCAGACTGTTTCAATTGCCACAGCTTTAACATATATGTTGAAATCCGGATCGTGTTATCGCCGGCTTCATTCTTCCTTCTTGATTGCTTTGGTTATTTACTGCGTTGGTTATTTAGGGTCTTCTCTGGTTCCATACAAACTTTAGGATTATTTGTTCTAGTCCTGTGAAAATTGTTGTTGGTATTTTGCCAGGCTTTGCATTAAATCTGTAGATTGCTTCAGGCAGCACAGACATTTTAATGATATTTGTTCTTCTAGCCCTTGAGCACAGAGTATCTTTCTGTTTGTGTCATTTTCAATTTATCAATGTTTTATAGTTTTCTGAGTAGAGATCCTTCACCTCCTTGATTAAGTGTATTCCTAGGTATTTTATTCTTTTTGGTGCAGTTTAAAATGGAATTCTAAAAGGAGATATATCACTTTTAGACCTCGCTCCTTAATAAAGATTCATTTATAATGACTGATTTTTTTTCAATTTTTTAAAATGTGTATTTATTTTTGAGAGACAGAGAGAGAGACAGAGCCTGAGTTGGGGAGGAGAAGAGAGAGAGGAAGACACAGAATCTGGAGCAGGCTCCAGGCTCTGAGCTGTCAGCACAGAGCCCGACGCAGGGCTCAAACTCACCAACTGTAAGCTCATGACTTGAGCCGAAGTCAGATGCTCAGCCAACTGAGCCCCCCAGGCACCCCTATAATGACTGACTCTATGCTATGGAAGAATAGTAGTCAGCTAACTAAGGAGTTACTTTAAGTATGGGTAATACACACAACCAATTATAACTAGAACATAAAACCATCTCCTCTGGTAATTAGTAGACTGACTGCAATGTTTTGGTAACAGTTATGGCAAAGGTGGTTATGGGTAAGTCCCTGAGCTGGCTTTGGGGTCAAGTTTCTGATGCCCTAGGTAATTATAATCATAGACCCTCCTGTGTATTCCACACGGGTGTTTTCTTCACATTGAACCACACTAGACAGGTCAGAGCTGATCTTTCAAATGCAGAAAACATCAGCCTCAGGTTCAGAATTCCTGCCGCCTCTGGGATTTTGCTGGGTGTCATTTGACTCCTATTATTTGTAGCCTGCATGCATTTCCTAAATTTGTAGCTGGGATGAGTGGAAAATACATCAAATGTAGAAAGAGAATCTAAAAAGAACTTTATGGATTCGAATAGTGTACTTAATCCACCAATAGGAAATTTAGTAGGGGCAAATGTAAATTCCGAAATAACAATGACTGACTTTGGGAGGCGTGGTTTGCTGTGATATCAGTGTTCAGCCTTCACCAATAAGTGAAATCAAAGGCTGCATTGGTAGAAGCACAGTTTCTAAACGAAGAGGAGCAGACGTCTGGGGGTTGTGTAAATTAGTATGGGGGCCTTGGTTCATAAAGATGGAGAAGCTCGCCAGGACCGTGAGACAAGTGAGGGACCTAAAACCGTTTTAGGGAGGAGGAGACCGAGAGAGAGTGTGTTTGGTTGAGGGAAGAGAAGGTTCGAACAGGGCGGAGTGGCTCTGGCATTTGACGTGTTGCCATGTAGAAGTTATTCCTGTAACTTATCCTGTGACTTAGACTCGTTCTCCGTGGGATCCGATGGGTAGCGAAAGCCACGGGGCTGATGTTGCATAGAAGCACATTTTTTTTTAGCTTTACCCGAGGAAGCGATTTCCTGTGTTCAGCACAGGCTGCTTTGGGAGGCGGTGCCCAAGTGAGGCAAGTTAACTAAACTTTCAATGTTTGCTTTACTCACCTGCAATAATAGTGCCTGCACTGTAAATATATGACTATGAATTTACAGTTTTTTAAGTGCAAGTCACGATTCCCACTCTAATTGATTTATTATTATTATAGTCGGACTGCTTCATTTTTAGAATTTCTCCCAATATTATCATAGTGTGATTTTCCAAGGTCTTCAGACCAAAATAATTACGTGCTCAAATCACAACTGAAGGCTGCCATAGAACTGCTTAGAATTCTTGAAAATCTCAGGAACAAATTTCTCATGAGATTTTACTTCAAGTATAAATTATTTTCAGGGCAGAAGTAGAAATTGACAGAGGCGGGGCGCCTGGGTGGCTCAGTCGTTTAAGCGTGCGGCTTCATCTCAGGTCATGGTCTCATGGTTCGTGGGTTCAAGCCCCGTGTTGGGCTCTGTGCTGACAGCTCAGAGCCTGGAGCCTGCTTCAGATTCTGTATCTCCCCCTCTCTCTGACCCTCCTCTGCTTGCGCTGTCTCTCTGCCTCTCAAAAAAACAAAGAAAAAAGAAATTGGCAGAGGCAGAGAACAAATTCCTCTCCCATCTCTCCCGAATGTTATGTGCTGGTTGACACGTGACGGGCCAATGGGGAGGGGGCATAACATTGTGTAACTTTATTAAAGTGCTTCATGAAAATAAATTTTACCAAAGATGGTAAGTTTTGGAATCATTGGCAGGTGAATCGGTAATGTGATTTTTTAAATTTTACGTTATACCACAATTTTTATCACAAATAACCTGTAAAATATATTGTATAATTGTAAATTTAGTTCTGAATGCATATGTATTTACTCTTAAATGTCACAATCAGACATTTAAGAAAATCATAGTAGCTAATTGAATTGATAATTTTCAAGAGCTCAAAATTTTATCATGAGATGCTGTTCTAGTAGTCAGAATGAA
This sequence comes from Helogale parvula, assembly GCA_004023845.1. NCBI lineage: Eukaryota > Metazoa > Chordata > Mammalia > Carnivora > Herpestidae > Helogale > Helogale parvula. Next base: position 67,082 of record PJEM01003121.1, on the reverse strand, counting down.
CCATTATACTTGAATGACTCATAAAGATTTCTGTGAGTAATAGACATTTTTGATTATCTTTGCAGTGATCATGTTTGGTAAGAATTGACCAAACTTTTATTGTTAAAACTTATCTGACTTAAACCCAGACAAATCATCTATTTTCTTGTCCATTCTGTTTTTATTAACTGCTGTTTCTTAACAAAGTAAATGCATGAACAAATATGGTGAGCTATTTAATTTTTTAAATATTTAAAATAAATTTTTAATTATTTATTTATGAGAGAGAGATAGAGCACTAGCGGAGGAGGGGCAGAGAGAGAGAGGGAGACACAGAATCTGAAGCAGCTCCAGGCTCCGAGCTGTCAGCACAGAGCCTGACACAGGGCTCGAACCCACAAACTGTGAGATCATGACCTGAACTGAAGTCAGATGCTCAATGGACTGAGCCTCCTAAGCACTCTGAGAGAGTGGGAGAGTCTTTGAAATGCAAAAGATGAAAACCTAATAGCAAAGAAGCCAAAGCAGAAAAGCTCATCCAGTACCAAACTGGACATCAAAACCACATCAGCCAACATTTTTCTAGGTACTTCATTTCCAGCAGAAAAGAACCAATGAACTGAGGAACAGAGAGAACAGTATAATGCAGAAACAATCTTCAAAATGAGATTCGACATTGACCTTGCATTGGGGCTGAGAAGACCCCTGTGTTCTCACAGAGTGTAATGAGTTACATATGTGCTTTGTCATTTACCTGGTCTGTATATGAACCAGCTCCCGGCTCACTCCCCACTGCTTTCTCCACATACTGTTTAAAGAGAGATTCTTGAATACTGAAAAAAAACTGAGAGCTGAAGGGGGAGGGGGAAAGGGGAAGGGGGTGATGGTCATGGAGGAGGCACTTGTGGGGAAGAGCACTGGGTGTTATATGGAAACCAACTTGACAATAAACTATAAATAAAAAAATTATCAAATAAAATAAAATAAAACCCTCACTTTTCAGAACGGAAGTCCAGTGCCTTCTACAAGATACACTCAAATCCTTTTAATATAAAGGTGAACCTTGGGGCCCCTCAGCAGGATGATAGAACGCAAAAGGAGAATACCCGAGCAGGAGCTCCTGTGAATGCCTCCGGCTCAGGGGAGGGATCGGGACATGGGGCGCGTCCGTTCCTCACCTGCCCTCTCTGTCTGTCTCTCCCTCCCCTTTTCCTTCTTCTCTCTGGTTTCTGCTCTTCTGCAAATGATTAAGACCTCTGCTGTTTTATTTTCCAAGGGAGTCATAAAAGATCGTGAACACCAGAAAGCGAAGATTCTAGAGGTCACCCTAGAGCTTGCCCATGGCCGATTCTGCTCCTTTTCATGATTAGAACCTGTAATAAATACTTATGTTCAGCTGTCTCTCTTAGTCTCTCTCCCTTTCTGTGACACGCATGCACACACACTTATGCACACTGACCTCTGTTCATCTTGTGAATTCCCCATCTTTCAAAAGATTAATTAATTCAAAATATATTTCAGTAATCAAAACTTTCTGTTTAAGAAAGTTTTAAAACTGTGTTTGTAATAAATGGGGTTAACCGGGAAATCCTTGTGAAGGCCTTTGCAGAACTGAGTGGATTAAATAGAATTCAGAGCACTTAAACCTCCTTTTATAAAACGTTTGCAGTGTCAACCTGGAGGAAAGTTCTCGTGCTGATATATGCCACCCCCAACGTGCAAAATCATTCTCCTCACTGCATAATGGTTTTCTTATTTTAGTCGTGTATGTAATTTGAAACATATAAAATAAGACGACTCAGGGCGCCTGGGGGGCTCAGTGGGTTAAGCATCCGACTCTTGATTGTGACTCAGGTCATGATCTCACGGTTTGTGAGTTTGAGACCCACGTTGGGCTCTGCACTTATGGCGAGGAACCTCCTTGAAATTATCTCTCTACCCTGTCTCTGTGTCTCTCCCCTGCTTACACTTTCTGTCTCTCCAAATAAATAAATAAATAAACTTAAAAAAATTTTCTTAAATCAGTTCATGACAAAGGATTTACAAATCCGCTTTGAATTTTTTTTTAGCATTTATTTCTTTTTGAGAGACAGAGAGAGAGAGAGCGAGCAGGGGAGGATCAGAGAGAGAGGGAGAGAGGGAGACACAGAAACAGAAACAGGTTCCAGGCTCTGAGCTGTCAGCACAGAGCCCGACTTGGGGCTCCAAGTCACTAATTGTGAGATCATGTCCTCAGCCCAAGTCAGACACTGAACCAACTGAGCCACTCATGAGCCCCCTAATATACTTTTTGTAGTTCACACTTTGAGTTATATTCTTATTTCTCAAATAAATAGTCCTTTTGATGTTGATTTTAAATCACATTTTTACTTTTGTAGGTTTTTATTGCAAAACCAGAGCAAAAATGTCTATTGAGAGTAACAACTAGATGGTTTCTGTGGTCAAATTAGATTAAACAAAACTTTGGGAGGAGAAAGAAAAAATTTTTTAAATATTTTAAAGGATAAGCAAGTTAGACAAGACTAGAATATTACACATTTATGCCAAATATCACCTCAACCTGAAAGATATTGAACCAAAGTGCAAATCTGTATAATAGAAGACAGTCTTTTCTTTTTTTTTTGTCTACTCATTTCTTTCCTACGTATGTTCTATAGACGGCGTTCTACATAATTACACCTATTTCTTAATTAAACTGTTTGAACTGATTGCTCTGATTGTCAGGAGTGATTGTAATCAGTGATATTAAGCTGATGACATTAGCACAAAATACTGGATTTCAGGTGCATGTGAACACACACACACACACACATTCGCGTGCGCACACACACACACACACACACACTCATGTAATCAGGCACGTTTGGGCTTCTGCGTAGGGGAGGCTTTATTTTCAGAGTTTCCTCCATTCCTGCCAGTGGCCACCTGCCTTTGGACTTGCTGATGGAATGTCCGTTTCTTCAGCTTCTCTGCGGTGTGACCTGGCAGTTCTGTGCTTGGCCCACTCCTGGACCATTTTACATTCCCCTCCTCTGGGGACCTCACTGCTTCTTGACGGCATCTCAGCCAGTTCATTCTGTAGGGAGGTGACGTGTCTGTTCTCTTTCAACTCTCTCCTTAATCCCTTAATCTTCTGGCTGGCTGCCTATCTTCACTGTCAGCTCTACTCTGGAATGTAGCTTCCAGGGTCTTCCAGAGGCTTCAAAGGGGCTAATCTTTTGATCCAGTGAAAATAAAAATCTATCTTTTTCTTACCTTGGGGCTTCATTTTTTTTCTTTTTTATTACACATGTAGAAACCCTACAGAAGTGCTCATTATAAATCCTTTATTCCATAACCTTGGGTATGTGATAGCGATCTGGTTAGGAAATGCAAGATGGAAGCCTAGTACAAAAATGAAACTTCTTGAAGCTTCAGAAGCCAGAGTCTGAATGCTCCAGACCAAAATTTGCTGCAGTGATGAGCAATACATGATCCAAGCTGAAAGTCTGAACATTGTGTAAATAATTGTTATAAGATGATGTTGTTAGAACTGATGATGATGGAGAAGTTCCAGTCCCAGGAAAATGGGGCAGGATCGTGGGGTTTTGTGTCATACGAGGCATACCACCAGTGGTGCTAGTGCTCTGGGAAAGGAAGAAGATGGAGGCCAATCAAGTGGCCACTGGATTCATAAGATAAAAAATACATTTGAGGGACGCCTGGGTGGTTCAGTTGGATGAGCGTCTGACTCTTGATTTGGGCTCAGGTCATGATCTCATGGTTTGTGAGTTTGAGCCCTACAGGGGCTGTGCAAGAACAGTGTGGAGCCTGCATGGGATTCTTTCTCTCTCTCTGCCCTTTCTCTGCTCTCTCTCTCTCAAAATAAACTTAAAAAAATACATTAGCATATAGTTAGGTGTTCAGCTGATTTCCAGAAGGGCAAGGTCTTCCTAAAATAGATCCAATGCCATGTATTAATGTTATTGACGTTCCTATCTTAAAGCTGGCCATGAATCTCAGAGTTACATACCTGTGCGCCCCCAGCACTGTGTCGGGGACACACGTCAGTGTGACCAGGTGTCAACTCACACCACTTTTGTGTGAATATCAGATTAACGTTTGTAACATAGAACGTTTCTGAAAATATGTAAAACTTGGAATTTTTATTCTTAAGGAAAAACTATCTAACACGTAATATAGCCCCAAAGACACATTCTCAGAAAGGGGTGAAAGTGGGGAGGCAAGAGGAGCTTCAGTTCTGGAGTTAGCGCTTCACGTCGAAGGCTCAAAGCCCCAGTCACTGCCCTACGCTAATGTAACTGAGCCCTCTTCCGTGTCCTCAGTCCCCATTCCCTCATTTGTAAAATTATGATTCTTATTGTCATTGTATGTTTTTATTAGTTTTCATATCCTGAGGTGTAAACAGATTCTTATTTATATAGACTTTTCAATTTTTTTTTTTTTTACGTGTCCAAATCAGAGTCAGACTCAAATGTTGACACATGTGGACTTTAGAAAGGTCGGTATAATTCTCTGTTTAACATGTTTTCAGGTAATGGCCGAGCAGCTGGGCGTTTGTGACTCTTAAATAAGTGTGAGGCTTGGGGAAGGGTGATGCTACTTCATTTCTTCCTTTCAGAAAGGATCCACTTTTTGCATGTGGGCTGTCCGTGTTTGGCCTGTTAGGTAATAGCTTGAATAACAGAAGAAAAACCAGGTGTGGTCTGGTCAGGTCATGCAGAAGAGTAAAGGGAAGGCGGAGGGAGGGAGGGAGGGAGAGAGAGAGAGAGAGAGAGAGAGAGAAGGCGAGAAGAAGAAGAAGAAGGAGAAGGAGAAGGAGAAGGAGAGGGAGGAGAAGAAGAAGGGAGATCATTTGGGTTTTGCTGATTGTTTTTGTAAGATTTATTTCGTCCTGAGTCCACACTGATGGAAGATGTAGTTGTTCTGTAATCTCTGTCATCTATTCACCGTTCCAGTTTCTAGCCGAACCAGTGTTCTGCTGTTGTTGTTTTAAAGAGTTTTGGGTTGAAGAGAGATGATTTTTATGATCCACGACTCTAGTTGCTTTTATATTTGTTGACTATCAAGAGGCCGGGAAACCGCCAAGACTGACCCCACGGTCACATATGTGAGCCTTCAGGAAAGCAGGGCGCAGCCCGTGGTTTAGAGGCTGACTGGGTGACACCTCAGGGGGAAAGCCCATTTATCTTCAGTGTCTCTGCGTTAGAGGTACCGCTTCCAGGGACAACATTTTGAAATATCCCTGAATCTTAACTCATGTTTACCCTGGCCGCTGACTTTTTTGACCTTCTCTTCACATTTAATAATGAATTTTTAAACAAATAACCTCATGAATCAAATGTAAATGCTCAATATGGGATTCAGCTAAGACAGACGTGGACACCAGGAAAGGGCTGCTCCTTCAAGAATGATTTCCGTCATGCATGCCTTCTATTCCTTGATTTTTCATGAAACAGAAATGTCCTGGGTACTGCGGAGACTCACTGAGCTACTTGCTATTCATCAATGTACCTTCATCGATGTGCGTGATATTGGATTCCCAAAAATGTTTAAGACACACACTGAAAATTGGTTAATTAAAAGTAAAGTTTTCCACATGCAGGGACATTCGATACTTTTGATGTTGTGCTTGTAGGGCGGTCCTTCCGTGGAAAGACCTAGCACCGCGAGGTAGATCTGTCTGGCGGCTTCTTCGGTCATGCGCATTCCGGGAAGGGAAGGCTCACTCGGTTTTGTTGAATGCCAAAGCTTCCGGCAAATCCTGAAATTGGAATTGATAATTTCCTAAGGGGCAGCATTAATCTCTCTGCCTTAATGCGTCACACGGTACATATTTTTCTACATGAGGTTCTCTGGGGACAACAGTTATAAATGCTTAATGGGGCATATGTCTGAGTATAAAAAAGAAAAATGTAATGATTAATGAGACTCCAAAAGGAAGTAAGTGGATGAAATAGGAACCTGGGAAATAGTGGGGTGGGTCACGGCACAGCTAAGAGCCTGTGGTTCGTTTCAGGCTGAGTTGAAATTTGTGAAAACTGGTGTCCATGGTGCTGACCGAACTAGCTCTGGGTGCTCAGAAAGGATACCCATGAATTCAGAACTATTCTGCTGAGATTGTTATGGGGACTAAAGCGTGCATACATTTAGCCCACTGGAGAAAAAAATATTCTAAATGAACATTATGCAGATAAAAAGACTTAATTATCTCCCAAGGTTCTTCCCTTTCTACCTCAGAATTATTGAAAAACACAAATGGGATTTAAATTACCTGACATTAGATTCTCTGTAAATACAGCTTTATAAAACATAATTGTAGTAAAATGCATGTGGCTTAAGAGGCTTATAAAGTTCAAGACATGACAACAGGGGGATGGTGGCTTTTTAACTGTGTTAAAATACATCCAAAAGAAAACATCTCATTTTAACTATTTAAAAACATTTTTGAATGTTCATTTTTGAGAGACAGAGCATGAGCAGGGCAGGGGCAGAAGGAGAGAGGGAGACACAGAATCCAAAGCAGGCTCCAGGCTCCAAGCTGTCAGCACGGAGCCCGACTGGGGGTTCGAACTCACGGACCGTGAGATCGTGACCTGAGCCGAAATCGGACATGTAACTGACCGAGGGTTTTAGAGTGTATAGTTTAGTGGCAGCGGGCACCTTCACAATGTTGTGCATCCATCGGCACCATCTAGTCCCTGGCCATTTTCTCCCCCCAAACTGAAGCCACACCCATTAAGCAGTCACCCTCCATTCACCCCTCCCCCACCCTAACAACCGCTAATCTCCCCTCCACGTCCATGTTCCCTATTCCTGATGTTTCACGTAAGTGAAATCGTACAGTATGTGGCCTGTTGTCTGGTTGTTTTCACTTTGCATAATGTTTTTAAGGTTAGTTTGTGTCGTACGCGTAACACGCCATTCCGTTTTGTGGCCAAATGCTATTCCATGGTACGGATGTAACCACGTGGTTTATCCATCAGGCACCTGAGGGACCTTTGAGGTGTTTCCGCCTTTTGGCTGTTGTGAATGGCCCTGCAGTGAATGCTCACGAGCAAGTAGTTGTTCAAGTACCTGTTTTTAGTTCTTTGGGGTTTATACCTCGAAGTAGGAACATTTGCACAGGGATCTGTACTTAACATCTTGAAGAGCCATCAGACTCTTTTCCTCAGTCCCTGAACCATTTCACCTTGCCACTTACCATGCAGGTGGATTCCAGTGTCTCCACATCCTTGCCAATAGTTGTTATTTTTTATTTTAAAATTTACGGTAGTCGTATTTGTGAGCGTGAAGTGGCGCCATTGTGGTTTTCATCTGCTTTGTATTTCCCTAATGACTAATGATGTTTAGCATTTTTATTAACATTTTTACATTTGCTTTGAGACAGAGACAGAGCATGAACAGGGGAGGGGCAGAGAGAGAGGGAGACACAGACTCTGAGGCAGGCTCCAGGCTCTGAGCTGTCAGCACAGAGCCTGGCGTGGGGCTCGAACCCATGAGCGAGATCATGACCTGAGCTGAAGTCAGACGCTCAACCGACTGAGCCACCCACGTGGCCTGATGTTTAGCATTTTTATGTGCTTGGTGGTCATTTGTACATCTTCTTTGGAGAAACACCTACCTCAATCTTTTAAAGTTTGTTTTCTGTATTTGTGGGTCTGCTGGACTAACTTTTTTGTATGTTGTAAAGTGACGGTTCAAGTTCACGCTTCCGCATGTAGCTATCCAGTTGTCCCAGCAAGCACATTTGTTGAAGACACTATTCCTCCCCCACTGAATGCTGTGGAATGGTCACTGGAAATCTGTGAAACATTTACGTATGGGTGGAGAGTCTCCATCCTATTTCACTGGTCCGTATATCTGGCCTACGCCAGTACGGAAAATGTGAGGCATCCAACTTTCTTTTTCTTTTCTCTCATTCTTTCTCAGGATTGTTTTGGCTATTCAGGGTCCCCTGTAGTTTCATATGACTTGTAGGATCAGCTTTTCATTTTTACACAAAAAGAGCATTGGGGTTTTGGTAGGGACGTATATCACGGCTTCGTCGGTATGGACGGTGACCTGGGAGATGGAGAAGAAATCTGCCATCCACACAAATTCTAGTTTTTGGAGAACATTTTGTTCTCACTGATGTTAGCCACCGTAGGTGAATTTAGCAAAGAATAGTTATTAGTAACTGGGGTTTTGAAATTTTAGCATTCATTTTAGCAGTACTATAGCACATTTTTTCATTTTATAATCTTTTAGTATGAAACACAACACACAGTAGAACTTGGCAATAAAGGTGCACCTGTGATTTATCAAAAGCGAATTTCATGGAATCACCACCGAGCAAACAAAGTGGACCAGTGTCTGTACCCCCAAATGCAAGGTTACTTTATCATTTGAGAAGTACTGTGATTTTCTATATTAACCACATAAAGGAGCAACAATGTATGCAATAGATACAGAACTTCTGTGAACCAGTAAGAAAGCATACAAAAATACACTTTAAAATATTGGGGAGGAGACTGGGGTTGGCACCACGGAAAAGGATATCCCAGTGATAAACTTACGTAAGGATTCTCAGCATTAAAACTCATCAGAAGGCTGCAGATGAAAACCACATAGAGATAAGCCGTCTTCCCCGTAAATATGGCTCCATTAACGAGCCAGTAACCAGCGTTGATGCGAATGTGAAACAACTCGAACACGGTAGACTGCTGGGGGGAGTGTAAGATGGGATAACTCACTTTTGAAGACTCTGACGATTTCTCATACATTCAGATCCATACATACTGTGTATTCTAACAGCCCCACTTCCAGGGATATGCCTCATAAAAATGAATGCATTGTTTTACAAAAGACTTGTGCAAGAATGTTGAGAACAGCTGTATTCATCATTGACAAGACCTGGAAACAATCCAGGGGTAGACATTTTATTCTTTCATGTATTGTCTATTCTTGGACCAATTCTCAAGTGTTTTCATTGGGATCGCTTTAAGGTACTGCGTATCTCTCCATGTAACACTTCAGTCTATTTTTAGCTCATTGAAAAATTAAGGCATTGAAAAAAACTTGTTCAGCCTTTCCAGTTGTCTTCAGGGAGTCAGTTGCCCCAAATTGTCTAGGCTGGCTGAGCCAGCTTTGCTCATAGGGAATTTCATTTTTCAAATGGGTTTAAAAATAATGAATGTCTGTGATATGGGTGGAATTCACAAAATATCCTGCACTCAGTGTCATGTCTGTCAGGTACCTGGTGAGGAAGGCTCGATGGGAAATAAGAAAAAGTAAAATTGGGGCGCCTGGGTAGCTTAGTTGGTTAAGTGTCCGACTTCAGCTCAGGTCATGATCTCACAGTTCATGGGTTCAAACCCTGCATCGGGCTCTGTACTGACAGCTCAGAGCCTGGAGCTGCTTTGGATTCTGTGTCTCCCTCTCTCTGCCTCCCTCCCAACATGCTCTGTCTCTCTCTCTCTCTCTCTCTCTCTCTCTCTCAAGAATAAACATTAAAAAATGTTTTTTTGAAGGAAGAAAGAATAAAAGACTACATCTACACAACCACCAATAAATCAAGGAGAATCCTAGGATACTTTCTACCTCTGTCCTCTGTCTGAATTTATCCTTAGGTAGTGGTCAGTGACATAAATACTCAGATATTTCTCTCCCCTTTGCCTTACTCTTTTTTTTTAGGTGTAGTTTTTTGAAACTCCTCATAATGATTTATTTTTATTCAAGTAAAATGAACATGCATTGCTACATTAGTTGCAGGTCTACAATGTAACGATGCAACAATTCTATGTGTTACTCCAGTGCGCATCCAGGGAAAAGCAGTCTAATGGCTTCCCCTGTTTTGCTCACCCCCCCATCTCCCTTTGCCTTACTTTTAAAAGAGGGTAAATATTTGTTTTCTTTTCAAGGAAATCACATTCAGTAACTTTGAAGGATGTTTGTATTTTTCTGTTTCTCTCTTTTTGTGTGTGTGTGATTGCCCTAAGATGTAAACAAAATTCTAGATTAGTAGCAATGTCAATAGTGTACCTCATTTTTTTTTACCTTTTTTGGAAAATGATCTGTTGTGAAGCTAAGCTTACTTCTAAAATTGGAAATAGGAAGCATATTTTGAAGTTAAATAAGGTAAATTGACAGAGGACTGGAGAGAGAGAGAAAATAAAAAGCAAAGCATGTGTTTTATATTGTGCGCATTCTGGATTTACTGCGCCCCCTTTGTGGCCTGAGCAGATGCATGCAGTTGACTGTGCGTTGTTGTAAAACTGCCACTTTGAGTCTGTTCTGGAATATTCAGAGGGCCAGTGATTCAGTGTTGGGTGGAGGCCACTCCTTACTCCCGCCCGGCGTATGAGCACAGTAGCATATATTGAAATTCTATAGAACAGGCCCGTTTGATAGAAGCCTTATTTTTAAGTATCTTTTCAGCTCCTTGTCAGTGATGGCCTTGAAGGGGAGGAAAGGGGTTACAAGCGACATATGAAGAGAGAAATGGCAAATAATTTTCCAAAAAGATTCACTATATCCAGCCAGTAATTCGAGAACTACAAATCCCTCTAATATATAATAATTGCTTGTATGTCTTCTGTCTTCACGTATTGCTGCCCACAACATTATAAACTGTACGAAGGCAGGGTTGTTTTCTATTTTTCTCTGTTGTACCTCCAACTCTGGAAAGTGCCAAGTACATAAGAGGCACGCATGGGATATTTAGTGTATTAGTCACAGCTACACAAGTGGGTCAGCCTGGCCTTGGCAGTCTTGGACCTCAGTCTCACAACTTTCAGACTGTAGTCAGATCCACTTTTGACTGTGTTGAATAGGAACGCAGAACTCTTAAACTAATTGCAAAGTAAAAAAAAAACAAACAAAAAAAACCCCAAAACCAAAACCCAAATCACTCATTGCAAAGAAATTCGAAATTAGCCTTAAGTACCTGAAGCCCGGTAGATCAGTCTGACTAAGGTGGTCCTCAGCACATGTGACTGATTCATCTGCAGTTCTCTTGCTAAGCCTAGAACAGCCTAGAACCGTAACTCGGCCCTGACCCCATGGGTCTCCTCTTCCAGGAGAGTGGCTGGTAGCACTGTTGAATGTCCTGTTGATGTAGATTGTTGCAGGATTTTTCACCACAATACCCGGGGTTCATTGTCTCGCACTTTGACGAATGAAGAACTTTACCAGAGTGTAAGATGAGAAAGGTAGAATAGTAGGAAATTTCTCTTGACCTAGAGGGGACATTGGAAAGAGAATGCCCGAGGACTATAGTGGAGGGTCCTTGTTTTATAAGGTTCTGGTTGGCCCTCCCCCTTCCCTTTCCCCTTGTTCCTTCTCAGGTTCTACCCTTGTTGGCTGGATCGCTCTGGGTGCTGGGTTGTCCATTCCTGATTGGCTCATTTCTATCTTATATTGGGGGGGGGGGTCTGTGGTCATACTTAGACCCTTCATCAAATTCCCCAGGGGAAACCTGAGGGGGAGTAGGTGGGGTCTGTTACGTATTTAAGCAGAACCTTAAGCCTGAAGGGGTTTGCTGTGGCCTTACACTCCAAGCATTGTTCCAGAATCGGTGTTTTTTCCTCACTGGGGAGCTCAGGTCCTGACCCTTCCCCCTTTGCCTACAGAATCCTATCTTCTCCTATCATAGGTAGACCTGGCCCGAATCAGAAGCAGCCACTTACTGTGTGACTTAGCGCCTCCCCTGAATGCGGAACCCAAGCAGGTCCTCAAGGCGGGTTTCAAACCCTATGAGACCCTCTTCAGATCGTTGAGGGCTGGGGTGGGAATGAGCTAACCACAGCCCTTTGGGTGCTGATTTCCACTGCTTCCCACCCTTCCCAGTATCCTCGTCATCGAGGTACTTCGACCTTAAAAACATGTGGATAATTGGGCACATCTCGCTTTTAAGAATCTAGTGACAGAACCGGGCACTTATTTATTTTTAAGTTCTGGGAGATGTTCTAAGCATGATGAGGGCGAGCATCGTTGCCCCAGACTCAGGCTCTGGCTCCATGCACCCGGACTTGGACCTCTCAGGTCACCCCCCTAAACCAAGATTCAGCTCAGATAGGTTTGGCTAAATGTGTATTTATTGGGAATAAATTGTGTGTTCCAAGGGTCCCTGTGGTCCATGCAGCACCAGGGGCCACATTCTCCATGGCTAATTAATGAGAAGGGATCTGCCATGAATTCTTGGCCACGAATTCTCTTGTTCCAAGTAAGGTGTTTGGAGATAATTTCCCGAGATTATAAAATCTTAGCATTTTTTCTCAAAATGAATTTAGGTGGCCATCTGCACCGGAATCCCTTGGAGTATCTGTTTAAAATGGGAAGTTTTCGATTCCATCGCTGAATGCCTCAATCAGTATCTGAAGGAAGGACTCGGGCATGATTCTGAAAGGGAGAGAAATGGCCCCGAGTCTTTCTTGGGGGAGAAAAGTGTAAGCTTTTCCAGTGAGCTGTTGCCCTTCAAAGGCCACAGCTCCTGAACAGATGGACAGAGTTCCTGCGGTATTAACAATTTCATGGTAGACGTTGACGGGGAAGAAGTGATCATGAAAAGTAGGTTGAGAATCACTGAACTAGAAAAATCTATTTAAGGGGCGCCTGGGTGGCTCAGCCGGTTAAGCCTCCGACTTCAGCTCAGGTCAGATCTCATGTTTGTGAGTTTGAGCCCCACATCAGGCTCTGTGCTGACAGCTAGCTCAGAGCCTAGAGCCTGCTTCCAGTTCTGTGTCTCCTTCTCTCTCTGACCCTCCCCCTCTCATGTTCTGTCTCTCCTGTATCAAAAATAAATAAAACATTAAAAAAAAAAGAAAAATCTATTTAAAAATTCTCAAGCCATTGTTCGATATCCTAAAATTTGAGTTCGACTTAGTGTGAGAAATCTATCCTTTAAGTGCAAATAGACATGTCTGTGGTGTTCCTAACAGACTCCCTGCCTACTGTCTGCTTCTCTTGCCTATTGACATATTGATAAGATGAACCTTTTAAAGCCTTCTTAGAAGACTATCAATTGTTACGGAAATTCTCACATCTACCTTTTTGGAAGTCTTTACCTTGATGTTTCCATCATCCTTTAAGGGGCCAGAAGGACCCTGCCTTGATTTTTTGTTGTTGTTTATGTAACTTTTAATTTAGAAATTAAATCAAACTTGCAGAAGAGTTGAGCAAACAAACCAGAAATTCCCATACACTTCCCCCTTCCTCCCAACCAGGCTTGCGATTTGCTGTCATTTTATCACCTAGTAGTTGTCTTTTCCTTTCTCTAGAAAATGCCTTCACCGGGCTTAAAAATTAGAACCCCGGGTCATGTGGTGTTTCATTTGTGCTTCTGTCTGTTGATTAAAAAAATTTTTTTTAATGTTTGTTTATTTTTGAGAGACTGAGAGAGAAAGAGCATGAGCAGGGGAGGGGCAGAGAGAGAGAGAGGGACACAGAATCCAAGGCAGGCTCCAGGCTCTGAACTGTCATCACAGAGCCCGACGCTGGGCTCAAACCCATGAACTGTGAGATCATGACTTGAGCCAAAGTCGATTCTTAACCAACTGAACCACCGAGGTGTTGATTTTAAATATAAAATCTTTGTGACTATAGACATGCTAGCATCACGAGAATCACTGATTCCTGTTCAGGGAGGCATCCCACCAGCTCACAGGATTCCCAAAGCAGTTACTGTCCCCAAGTGACTGTCCACTTATTGTCCTAAATGTGGCGCATGGCAGCCACCCAGATAAATCCCGGTCGTAGCTGGAGACTCGGAGTAGGTGCTGATTCCCGGTGGAACTCCTGGGTTTGGTTGTTGTTGGTGATGGTGGGGACATTGAGTGGACCAGCTGCAGTTTCGATTAAGGTGCCTTAGCAGAATTTTATGATATCTTTTCATCCATTTTGTGCCCCTGTGGCTGAAAATTTAAAGACTGAGTGTTTCTTTTTAAACATCAAATCCTGCCCCGCACCCGCACGTCTCAGCAGAGCTCTGTGGCAGCCTGGTGACGAAGCCACAAATATACAATAAATGCTGAATCAGTTCCAAGCGGCGACACTATAAAAGGAAGGCTCAGCTTCATTATTCTGTTTGGTCCCCAGATGGCTGTTTTTCCTGAGGCTGTTTTTCTGTGGGTTTCATTGTCACAGAAAGACACTGCCGTTTCATTTGACCGCGTGTCGATTCTTGTCACTATGAGGTTGCCATGAACCTATATCCTTTTTGGAGAAAGTGTTTTAACCTACATGTGTGCAGCTTTACACAAAAGGAGTAATGGAGGGCATTACAATGGATCTCGAGTCCCGGTGTGATTTGGGAAAGTCTCTATCCTGCTGCTTTGCTTGTTTAAGAATCTTTGGCCTGTCAGACCCCAGATACTTAGAACGGCACTCTGCGTATGTTTGCCTTGGAAAAAAATGCACCCTCTTCTTTTTTGAAATTCTTTGTTATGAAATAATTATTATGCAAGTGGCATTTTCTTCATTATGTCTTTGCATCTAGGTTCTTTACAATGTCTGGTCTTAACCCTTCTCAGAGACCTGGAATTTAGCTCACTCTACAATTTGTGTATGTGTTTATAAGAACAAGATGTTCATTTTATCCGTAGCTGAGTCTCCACCATGGTCTCCATGGGCAACCGACTTAGCATGCGGTCCATGGTTTAATTCAGTTTTACCTGATAATGTAAACAGCCCTTTGGGACAATAGTTCAGATTCTATGTAGGGAAAAAATATGCTCAAATGGTCCCCACATATTTTCTCCATTAGGCTCATGTGTGGCCGAATCGGGAGGGGCGGGACTTCCTTTTCTGTCACAGTGGCACAAAGTTCTGGAGTCTTGGGTGTTGTGTCCACCCCTTTCCTGGATGTTCTTGGTCCCGTTCCTTATCACCCTCAGGCTGACTCCCATGGTATGCTCAGTTTACCCTCCCAGCCCCTAAGAGCCCACTGTTACATTTTCTGGAACTTGCCGGTTGGTTGTACAACACTGAAACAAACCCTATGGTAAAAATGGAAGTATATCATCAGTTAAGGAGATGGCAATAAAATCAAGGATAATACTCAATCCTCATCACGTCCTAACTAGTTCACTGCATATTTCTCTCACTTAGACCCCTGAAGTCACGTCCGTGTCCTGCGGTGAGTGGTTGGAATGCCGCATAACTGTGTGCTGTGTTACACATCACATCTTTTTCCAACCCTGCGATCAGTGACGTCACGTTGGGAGCCTGAGACGAGAAAATTACACCACAAAACTGGGCTTCATTCACTGTCTTACTCCTTGTGTAGAATTAAGAAGTTTTGGAGGATGTTTTCATTCAGGGCTATACTTACAAATATGTTGTCGGAGCACCTGGATGGCTCAGTAGGTTAAGTGACTGACTTCCGCTCAGTCATGATCTCACGGTTCATGACTTCGAGCCCCGCATTGGGCTCTGTGCTGACAGCTCGGAGCCTGGAGCCCACTTCCGATTGTGTCTCCCTCTCTCTCTGCCCCTCCCCTGCTCATGATCTGTCTCTCTCAAAAATAAATAAACATTAAAAAAACTAAAAATAAATGTATTATGTCAGCACCAAAAATGTGACGAAATATGACACATTGTCCAAAAACCCTGGTCTTACTTCCACAGGTATCAGTCGGGTGCTTGGTAAGAGTGACGTCTGACACACTCCAGGACAGCCAGCGAACTTTCTGGAAAGGGCCAGATGGAAACTATGCTAAACTTTACAGACCACATGAAGTCTGTGTTGCCCTTTCTTCTTGGATTTTTTGGTAGTTTTTTTTTTTCTACTTATGTACCCCTTTGAAAATGTAAAAATCATTCTTAATTCAAAGCCTTACAAAATCTACTGTGCAATTTGGTCTGCCAGCCATGGTTTTACACCCTCTTGGATCTACTCATCAGTGTCAGCGAAAACACCCACCAGACTGTCAAGGTCACATGCACTAATTACAACCAGAGGCTGGCTGTGGACACAAGAGTTCAACAAAAATCATCAAAATTATTCTGTGGGATCAGTTGGCTATGTGGCATTTATAACAGTGACTCATGTATATTTAATTATTTGTAAGTTGTGGGTTACACAACCTTTGTATCAGTAATATGTGTAGTAAACACATAAATGCATATCTGTCCATCCATCTCTCCATCCCTCCAGCCCTCCTTCCATCCTTCCATCCTTCCAACTGTCCATTCATTCTTCCATCCATCCATCCATCCATCCCTTTGTTCATCCATCCATCCATCGATCCATCCATCCATCCATCCATCCCTCTGTCCATCCACCCATCCCTCCGTCCATCCCTCCATCCCTCCCCATCCATCCCAGCATGCCGCTGCAGCCCCCTACCTGCTCCTATGACTACTCATCTACGCTCTGCATCCCCCAAACTGCTCTCCTTGGACGTGGTGTCGGTGCCCCATACACACACCCCCTTTGCCCTGTGGCTCTGTTTCCTGCTCCGTCCCCGCCTGCCCAGTGTGCTCTCTACCCTCAAAAACAAAACTGCGCGCTCACCGCTGTGACTCCCACCTCACTGCCTGAGCCTGAATCTGCTTTCAGAATTTATTTATTTATTATTTTGATTGTTTATTTTTGGGAGAGGGAGGGAGTGAGAGAGAAAGTGCGAGTGGAGGAGGGGTTGGGGGGTGGACAGAGGATCTGAACCAGGCTCCACACTGACAGCAGAGAGCATGACATGGGGCTCGAACTCCTGAACCATGAGATTATGACCTGAGCTGAAGGCCGCCCAGGCGCCTTGAGTTCAGAATTTACACGGAGGGTGGGAGCAAGAGACCCCTTCAGGCCTTGTGTTGCCCGACCCCCCTTGTCTTGGTGCAGCCGCTGTAACAGACAGGCCACAGACCGGGGGCTTAGACCACAGACATTTATTTCTTGAAGTTCTGGAGGCTGGGAAGTCCAAGATCAAGGTGCCAGCAGATGTGGCCACTGCTGAGACCAGCATCCTCCTTTACAGATGGCTTCCTTCTCGCCTTATCCCCACAGGACAGAGAGGGTGAGCTGTGGGCTCCTCATCCCTGGATAAGGTCCCCGTCCCCATTACACCCCTCATTTCCACCTAATCACCCCTGGAGGCCCCACTCCTGATGTGGTTGCCTTGGGGCTGAGGCTTCGACACAGGAATTCAGGAAGGAGGCACACATTCAGCCCGTGTTACACTTGGCTCATGAATCTTTTCATCCTTTGCTTGAAACCCTGTGATCTACTTTGTTGGCACAAACTGGTGTCCAATCCTGTGGCACGAAGTACAGGGTCCTCTGAGCCGCCCATGCCCCAGCTCGTAGTCCTCACGCCTCCTGCTTGTCCTTGTCACCGCTTTAGGGATGACACGTCCCACACTCATCCCCCACATGAATACTGCAAAATTGGGGTTCTTTATATCCTGCGCTTCCATTCGACGTTTAAAAATCAGAAGGTTTTGAGAAAATTGAGAATAAACCTTAAGTTATGGATCGCAGGATATGTTATTATGGGGTTTTGTGACTTAGAATAACTAACAGGAATCACTTGGAGATTGCTACCCAGTGCCAGGGGGCATGATGAACATGTAGTGTCGCCCCCTTCCGTTCTCTCAGGGCCCCCATGACCTGAGTCTAATGACTGTCTGTGATTTTGATCTGACGGGACCCTGAGACACAGAGGATCCAGTTGCTCTCCATTGGGGCCGGGCCGCATAGCCAGGTGTGTGGAACCCCAGGGCCAGCGCACACCGGCTCCTGTTACGTGTAATTCACTACACAAGTGCAAGGAGGCTTTGACTCAGAATCTGACAGTGTTTTACTAATATAATCGGCCTCCTCCTGTACTTGTAGCATGAGAGCTTGGCTGTAAAAACTGTAAAAGTACTCAATAGATACTAGTTAATTCAAGATGAATAATTTCATTCGCTAAAAACATAAACATTCGGGTAAAAGTGCTATTCATCTTCTGAGTAAATCATTGGTACGCATATTTAATTCACTTTCTGTTGTTGGCAATGGACTTTCCAAAATTAAGGGTAAGAAAGGGTGGCTGGGTTGCTCAGTCAGTTAAGCATCTGACTCTTGATTTCGGCTCAGGTCATGATTTCATGGTTCCTGAGTTCAAGCCCAGCACTGGGCTCTGCGCTGAGGGTGCGGAACAGAGCCCGCTTGGGATTTTTTCTCTCTCTCTCTCTCTGTCTCCCCATTCTCTCTCTCAAAAATAAATAAACATTTAAAAAATCCTTACAAGTTAAGGGTAGGAAGATGTGAGGGAGCAGGTGTGTCCATGTGTGATGCGTGTGTGTAGAGAGACCTGGGACCAGGGGGACAAAGCTCCTGGAAACACAGTGAGGACAGGAAAGGCAAAGGCTCACCTTCCTAGATGTCCCCCTGATGGCCGGGGGGCACAATGCCCAAGGAAGCAAATGCAGGCATCACGCAACGTCCGGTTACGTGCGATCCCGTAAGGCAGCGGTTGTGGACAGTTTTGTTGTAACACACTACCCACATCGGGAGAATTTGTGTGATGAGAAGAATTAAATTCTTAATTGGAGAAAGAGCATCATCAAGGGAGGTCATTTAGAAGAGAAACAGGTGTGGGCATTCTCCTACTAAGGATGCTCCCAGGGTGAGGACGGGCGTGAACAGGCGCAGGTCCGAGAAGCCACTTGTGGCCGCCGTGGCGCGAGCCCAGGAATGTGTCTGACTCCCCTGGGAAGAGATATTTGGATGAAGGCACTCTTGAGTTCAGGAAGGGCGGGGCGTGGGGTGTCTCTGCAGTCACCACGTTACCCTCATTTTGGATGGGCTATTCACCTCCAGCGCATATGCCATCAAAGAGATGGCCCTCCTGGAGAGGTGACTGCTGGAGTGGCCGTGTCTGCCGGGACCCGCTGGCGCCCCTCTGATGTGCGGTCAGCTTTGGGGAAGATGGCGGCAGGTGAAAGAGTCGTGCTGCCGTAGTGAAGAAGGGGCTTCCAGGTAATACCCCAGACCCCCGGAACTTGATGGAAAAAGACAGTGTGTTCAGTGAGGCATGAGGTTGAATCGGAGCCATTTAATACAGTTCCGTGTTACAGTGGAAAAAAGAGTCACTGATGCTTTAATTATAGTTTTTGTGGAAAATGCATTAATAGATTTTTACTGAGACCGTGATACTGCTATTAACTGGGGAAACCACGACGGAGCTTTGGAGACCTGATGGGCCTTCCCCCGCGGCTGGCCCTGGAGCCGACATAGGAAGCGGGGGACACACTGGCCCCTCGTGCCGGGGGTTCCCTGTTCTCATGAGTTCCCCTCTGCTGTTAAATGGGGACACAGGTCACCTTCCAACTGGGCATTTAGTGCAAGAATTGGCATATGTTTTGACCCATTTGGCGTTATTCTTTTTAAAATTTTTTAATGTTTTATTTATTTTTGAGGGAGAGAGACAGACAGAGCGTGAGTTGGGGGGGGGCAGAGAGAGAGGGAGACACAGAATCTGAAGCAGCTCCAGGCTCCGAGTTGTCCGCACAGAGCCCAACGCGGGGCTCGAACCCACGAACCGTGAGATCATGACCTGAGCCATAGTTGGACGTTTAACCAACTGAGCCCCGCGGACACCCCACCATTATTAATTTAGATAGAAATGGCCTGTCCCACAGGACCTTTCAAAAAGAATGGACACGCTACCAAGACGCTCACGTGACGGGAAGTTTAACATGGAAAGAATAAACTTTGGTTTAAGCCACTGGGTCCTAATGAGATTAAACAATCAAGTGAACTGAACCAGTGCCTCCATGAGCCCAGGGAGGTGATTTCTTTTTATTATTTTGCCCTACAGAGGGTCTGCAGACTAGACACCTGGAAACAATAAACTGTAAAAATGTGTTCTCCTTTCTGGAAGACAGTCTGGAGGTGCCTCAAAAAACTAAAAATAGAACTATCATGTGACCCAGAAATTGCACTACTAGGTGTGTATCCAAAGGATACAGAAGTGCTGATTCGAAGGGACACACGTACCCCAGTGTGTATAGCAGTGCCATCAGCAATAGGCCAAGTATGGAGAGAGCCCAAATGTCCGTCGACTGGTGAACAGATCAAGAAGAATTGGTATATCTCTACAACGGAGTGTTACTCGGGGATCAAAAAGAACAAAATCTTGCCATTTGCAACAACATGGATGGAACTAGAATGTATCATGCTGTGTGAAATAAGTCAGGCAGAGAAAGATAAATATCATACGATGTCACTCATATGTGGAGTTTAAGAAACACAACAGATGACCATACGGGAAGGGCAGGAAAAGTAAGATCAAAACAGAGAGGGAGGCAAACCATAAGAGACTCTTAAATACAGAGAATAAACTGAGGGCTGCTGGAGGGGAGGGGGAGGGGGTAGATGGGGGATGGGCGTTAAGGAGGGCGCCTGTGGGATGAGTTCTGTGGAAGAGATGAATCACTGGGTTCTACTCCTGAAGCCAGTACTGCGCTATATTTAGCTACTTGAATTTAGGTAAATTTTTTCAAAAATGTGTTCCTTTTTCTGAATAATTTGTCCAGCTGTAAGAGGAAATTGTGTGGACACATAGAGGAATATGTTTGAATGTGTGAGTAGACACGGCCAGCCCTGCATACAGGAAGTCAAGGTCGGAGGATGAGCAGTGCGTCTCTTTGGCCTCGTGGTCGTTTGTGTTTTAGATCTGAACGAACTGTGTTCACAGTGTGGATGACAGACGCGGTAACCGCCTTCTCCTCTTTCCGTCCTGCAGCGCTGCGGCTCCTGAAGGAGGGCGCGGATCCGCACACCCCTGTTTCCTCAGGAGGGTCCCTGCTGCATCTGGTGAGAGCCGTGTGGCCTGGGCAGGCCTGGGCGGGGGGAGGCGGGGGGCTGGGGATCAGATGTGGCTCCAAACTCAGTTGCCAAATGTACATCTGCCAGAGGATGAATGATCAAAACGTGACGTTTCCAAATGATCAGGCTTGGATCATTGACCTGTGGTGTTTACCTATGACTGCACTGAGGTTTGTAATTAATCGTTGATACCTGTGGTCAGAACTTCTGCCCTAAAGAAGAATCTGTCGGGGCGCCTGGGTGGCTCAGTCGGTTGAGTGACGACTTCGGCTCAGGTCATGATCTCACAGTTTGTGAGTTCAAGCCCCTCATCGGGCTCTGTGCTGACAGCTCAGAGCCTGGAGCCTCCTTCTGATTCTGTGTCTCCTTCTCTCTCTGCCCCTCCCCCGTTCATGCTCTATCTCTGTTTCTCAATAATAAATGTAAAAAATAAAAAAAAAGAATCTATAGAAAAAGAAGTAGATGGTATTGAATCCACTGTAGACTACTAGGCAATCATTCTTTTGCTTCTACAAGTTGTCTCTGTTGCTACCATGAACTTTTCCAGTACTCTGCTTGTGACCAGGTTCATATAAATGTGAGTAAAGCTTACCTACATTCTTCTGGAGACCCAGCAGGGAATCAGTGAATCAGCAAACAAATAATTATGTAAACAAAAAAATACTAGCTTCCTGTGCAAGAAATTTTTACTGATTCAGTGAAAGATTAAGTAAAAGGATTTAAGTTAGTGGTCTTTAGGACTCATTTAATGATGAAGACTTCATTTTGAGAAATAGCAAAATTAACATAACATGCAAAACCGAACTTAGGATCATCTACCAAGGTCAGAGATCAGCTGTATTTCTTCGAGGTACAGTGAACTATGTTAAAGGAGGCGATGCATCAAACAGCCGGAAGCTTCTGGACTCGTCAGGGGTTCTTAGCCTTGACTGCCCGTCGGAATCACCACGGAGCTGTAAGACACCAATACCTGCTTCCCAACCGTAACCCCGTGCCTGGAGCTTCTGACTTGATTTTCCTGGGCTATCGTGATTCTGAGCTCCATCAGCTGATTCTGATTCGCAGCCTAGGCTGAGAGCCGGTGCCTAGAAGAGAAACTTGTACCTGCTGATGGCTCAAGATATCCAGGGTCCAGACAAGCCTCGTACGCATGCAGTAGAATAGAAAGGTACTCAATATTGATAGGAGACAGTCTGCAGAAGAAATGTAAACTGTTTCTCTCCAGTGTTTCTGGAGACAGAGAGATTTCTAGACTAATTTTCCTTCTCTGGGGGGCTTTGGTTTAGAAATCTCTCCATTTTATGCTCAGATCATGATGTGGCTTGTGGGATGTGTCTGCGGAGTTGTGCCTTGTTAGTCCCCGGGTCCCAGGTCCGATGGTGGTGAGTAGTCTTAGGCTAGGGACGTGCTGCTAAAAACTTTCTGGCGACAAACACCCTCCTCTAGCCGACATGATGATCTCTCTGCCAGGGGGTGCAGCAGTCGGCATGTTCAGAAGACACCAGGCCAGGCTCGACTTTCTTTCCTTGGGCATGCCAGTCCTGGCTCTGTGTCTTCCATCGAAAGATGATCAGGAGAGGATTAGGTCCATGCCAGCCACTTCTGGTCCTTTCCTCTCATATATAACTTCATGCACACTTGCTCCTTTCATTAAACTTGAGGAGATGCTGAAGCTCATGGAGGCTCATTTTTCCCATCTGTGAAATGGGCAAATTACCTGTACTTTGAGTATTTATTATGATACATCACGGCATGCATTGGAATGATCAAATAGATAAGAAAATAACTTTTAAGCCACAAAATGCCTTTGATATGTTAGATATCAATCAATATATACATTGTATTGTATTATTTATGATGTGTTTTCATATAAAGTGACTTTTGATTCTCAGTGTGGTTGGGAATGTACCTATATTACCTTCCTAGCTGGAAACTGGGAAAGAGAAGAATGAAACAGTGTGGCCAGGTTCTCACAGTAGCCGATAGGACAGGGCTTCATCTCTGGCCTCGGAGGAGAGATACAAGGCTCTGGCCACGCGTGTTCCCTGGTGGTATCTGGCAGGTGTTCATTTAAGTTTTCAGAGAGCTTACTGTTATTCTAATCCAGCTGCTGGAAGACCTTTTCTGTAAACAAATCGTGGCAATTTATTGTTAATACTGCCAAGAGTGCATTATTACTGAGTGTGCGTCTTTGCAAGAAAAAGAAACAGGCTCTTTATGGATAGAATGCATTTGAGCGCCATGAGCCCGTCAAAGTACCTCTGAGCGATCAGCAAATCAGCGGTTGCTTTTGGGACATTTAACACACAGCCAGGTGCCACTGCCTCCCTTCACCCAGACCACTGCCACCCTCCCCTGCACCGTCCTCCCTTCCCTGGGGAAGCCGCGTGCTCTCTAATCCCCCGACCTCCTTGCCTACCGCACAGTCTGTTCCCGTGCAGATGCACGGTCAGCGTCACACCTCAGAGCTTTCCTTCCCGCTCAGAGAAAAGCCCAGAGTCCTCCGTAGAGCCATCCCGTGACCTGCCCCCACCGTGGCCCATGCCCCGCCCACTCCCCTCTTGCTCCCGTGGCTGCTTGCTGTGCCCACGTTCCTGGCGGGCGCTCCCTGCCCCCCTTCCCACCTGGAACATCGCTCTGCAGGTGTCCACGTAGCCATGCCTTCGTTTGCTTCGGGTCTCTGCTCAGAAGTCCTCACACACAAACGCCTTCTCTGGAGGCTGTAGGGGCGTCCCACCAGGCCCCACGGCCAGCTGGACTTCCATCTGGCTGCTGGGCTCTCTCTGGTGCCCCCGTACAGACGACGGGCCGCACGAGTTCCTTCCATTTATGAGACCGTGCAGTCCTGAGCGCAGGCCCTGGGCTAGTCTCCTCAGCCTGCCGTGGGGCAGTAGGGGGGTGGGGGGCCCAGCACTCAGAAGGTCCTCAGCAGGCTGGGCGAGCAGCAAGGCTAATGTGTTAACTACTTACTTAATTAATATCTGATACTGTGATAGATATTAGGGGTGCAAAGGCTCAGAACACATTCTGTGCTCATATGGAGTTTAGTTTTCTGAGGGAGAGAGAAAAACACACTGAGTCGAAGACCCAGAAGAGGGGTACGCAGGAGGCCGGCAGGAGGAAGACCAGGAGGTCCTGCCTGCCCTGGGAGAACATTCCCACACCTTGACGGACCCTCCTGATCAGACTTAATTACTCTTTTATCCAAGATCTCCCAGCCCACGGTCCTGGCTTCTCCTCCCCATCTTGTCACGGTGGATTCTAATTAACAGATGATATGCCTTTTCTCTCTGCTAGACCGAATTTTCAAAACCCATGACTGTCTCAGATATTTTCATATCCTTGGCGTGTGACATATAGGAAATACTTGATCCATTGTCCATGAATGAATGAATGCAGGGCTCCAGGGACATGAGCATCTCTTTGGCTAATGTGAAGTTAGCTATCTGAGGCCTCGGTCACAGAGGACAAAGATTCAGAAATGGTGGAATCAGAAGGAAAAAGAGAGGCTTAAAGTGATAAGGCAGAGGGAAACACCATGTTAATTCCCCACTCGGTGCACGTATGTGGCATTTCTCTGCCGTCAGGCAGGGCTGCGAGCCTCAGATAAAGGGCAGGTGGCAGAAGAGTGCGTGTGAGTAAGCCCGGTGACAGCCCTCAACCGCGGGCTCCGCCGAGTCCTCCTTTCCTGGGGCTCCCAAGTAAATAAAAGCAAATGAAAAATTGAAGGTTGCCAGAGAGAGAAAATTGCAGGTTTGCACTTGCCATAGGTACTGAAAAAGGCAATTTAGGCAGCTGAAATGTCAAGTGAGCATCGCTGCGCTCGCCCCACCTTGGGGGCGTCCTGCCTTGGGAAGCCTGGTGTGCGACCCGCACCGAAGCGCTAATTATAGACGCTGAGATCAATGTCCTTGGGGAAAAGGCAGCTTATGTTTGTTTGTGTGGGCCACCAAGAATGAGCTATGCAGACTCCCAGAGTTCTGTTTGTTTAACTCCGAGATTCCTCCCTGAGCTCCTGATTCCGAGTGTAGATTTCGGTACATTTGTCCGACAAGAGCCGGCAGACCATTGACGCAGGAGAGGAACAAAGCACCTCGTGTCACCGGTGAAGATGGGAGACAAGGGTGTTAGTGTGCTTCGTCACAGAGAATCTTTAGTTTTATCTGCTTTTAACATTTTCAGCCAATACCTCCAGTTAGCTTACCTATCCTTCATTAAATAATTCATGTCTCAAATATGACAGGTGTCAAGTCCTAGGATAGACTGAGGGGAAATAATGACACCCCAGGAATTTAATCTCAGGAGGGCAGTATGGATGAACACTCAGATTTAACTCTCTGGAGGAAATTATGGGCGTGCCTGGGAGGCTCAGTCACTTAAACATCTGACTCTTGATTTCGGCTCAGGTCATGATCTCAGGGTTTGTGAATTCGAGTCCCACATCAGTCTCTGTGCTGAGGGTTCAAAGCCTGCTTAGGATTCTCTCTCTGTCTCTGTCTCTCTCTCTGCCCCTTCCCTGCTCAAACTCTCTCTTTCTGTCTCTCAAAAATAAATACAAAAAACATAAAAAATTATGATATTTATGGATTTGGAAACAGAATCACATAGGTTTTGCTAAAATGCTGTCCAGGGTTTTATGTTCTGACCTATAATAAGTGAGCTCTTGAAAGGAGTTCCTGATGCTAACCAAACCCTCTTGAATGGGGACATGAAATCCAAATTCTTTTAATGTTGTACTGTGACAGCCGCAGGCCCCAGTGACATTTAAGCGAAATGTTAGAAACAGAAAACACCCTTCCTTCGACCTGGTGGATTCTGGTTTCACTTCAAGACAGGCTTTTGCTCTGTGGACATCAGGTGGCTATCAAAAATATTGAGCCTCCGCGCATACAGAAATATGTTCACGGCATATTGATAAATACCAAAAGTAGGTTAAGGTGTAGTGTATTTAGTATAGTCACATAGATGAGACAAGAGAGAACGGGAGAATCTTAGTCAAAGGCAGAGAAAATCTTGATGGCTAGAGAAAAATGTGAAGTGACTCAGGTTGGGGAAAGGAGACAAAGTCTTTTCATTTTTACTCTATCTTTTTACATACTGCTGGACCATTTAAAATAATTAGCGTGTATGTTTCATATAATAAAAGAAATTAATTAAAGTGGTTATGGCGGCATTTTTACTAGAAACTTAAATTTTAATCACTTCCTGCTCTTATGAGAAGGTCTGGTGTTTTAACTGGCCGTTCGTGGGACGTCACTATACGTATCTGTCATGTCTCAGGACCCGGGAGAAGCTGTAGTCCTCAGAAAATAACTACAGGAGCAGCCATTCAACAGTGTAGTATCTTTTTAAATTTTTTTTGGTTTTATTTACTTTTGAGGTAGAGAGAGACGGAACCTGAGTGGGGGAGGGGCAGAGAGAGAGGGAGAAACAGAATCCGAACCAGCTCCAGGCTCTGAGCTGTCAGGACAGAGCCCAACACGGGGCTTGAACCTATGAATCATGAGATCATGACCTGAGCCGCAGTTGGACGCTTAACCGACTGAGACACCCAGGGGGCCCCAACATTTCAATATCTTTTAAATTGAGAAGAAAATAGTATATTTTGAAAAGAGTTAGAATATTAGGACTATGGAGAAAATGTCTGAAGAAAGATTTTATTTTATTAAAAATTTCTATTTTTTTAAATATTTATTCTTGAAAGACAGAGATAGAGCATGAGTGGGGAGGGGCAGAGAGAGGGGGAGACATAGAATTCGAAGCAGGCTCCAGGCTCCGAGCTGTCAGCACAGAGCTCGACACAGAGCTTGAACCCATGACCTGCTAAATCATGACCTGAGCTACAGTCAGATGCTTAACCAGCTGAGCCCCCCAGGTGCCCCAGATTTTATTTATTTTATTTTTAATGTTTGTTTAGTTTTGAGACAGAGAGATAGCTCGTGAATGAGGGAGGGGCGGAGAGAGAGGGAGACACAGAATCGGAACCAGGCTCCAGCCTCCAAGCCATCAGCCCAGAGCCCGACGTGGGGCTTGAACTCACAAACTGTGAGATCGTGACCTGAGCCGAAGTCGGACACTTAACTGATTGAGCCATCCAGGTGCCCTGATTTTTATTTCATTTTAAAGTTTATTTACTTATTTTGAGAGGGAGTTTCAGAGAGAGAGAGAGAGAGAAAGAGAGAGAGAGAGAGAGAGAGAGAGAGAGAGAGAGAGAGAGAGAGAGAGAGAATCCCAAGCAGGCTCTGCACTGTCAGCACAGAACCCGGCACAGGGCTCGATCTCACGAATCGTGAGATCATAATCTGAGCTGAAATCCAGAGTCAGATGCTTAACCGACTGATCCACCCAGGCGCCCCCAGAAAGATTTTAATCTTAAAACTGATTTAGGTATGAGAGAGCAGACATGGTGGGTGATGTGTGGAAGTTGTCTCTGCTCTGTCCTGCCCACCCACTCTGGAGCATCTGGGCATCCACCATGTAACTCCACCCTCCTTTACTTCCCTGGAAAGTAAAGGGGCAAAGCAGTAAGGCTAAGTGCTGGCAAGAAAATGAACCATAGGAGGAGAAACTGTGCCCTCTCCAGGGGCTGGTCCTGGGAGTTTCTTGGGTCATGAGATATAGAGGAGGTTGATACAAGATGATACAACAGGAAGCAGAGGCAACTGAATGAGCAAAATGGACACAAGACCATGATGTCATTGAGCAGGAGAGCCCAACCACCCTGCAGTCTGAAGACGACACTCGAAAGTGCGGAAACATAAGAAGGAGAGTTTCTGTTGCCTGGAAACCATGACTTCTTTAAATTTTCCAGGGATTTAATTAAGATTCAAAAAATTTTTTAATGTTTTACTTATTTTTGAGAGATGGAGAGAGACTGAGTGTGAGTGGGGGAGGGGCAGAAAGCAAGGGAAACACAGAATCGGAAACGGCGCCAGACTCCAGAGCCTGACGTGGGGCTCAAACTCATGAACTGTGAGGTCACGACCTGAGCAGAAGTCAGACGCTCACTGACTTAGTTCCCCAGGTGCCCCAAGACTCAAATTTCTGACCCGAATGTGCTTTATAGAATCCAACATCTCTTTTGTCCATGAGAATCATGGCATCCATAACTGGAAAGCCTGAGTCCAAGTTTTTTTTTTTTTTATCATTAATAGAGTTTCTGTCTGAATCTCAAGTGAAAATCATAACCCTGATCTGCATAGTAGGTATATTTATATTTGGACTGCCTGCGTGCATGGTTGGGGTGAAAAGGTCCACCTTGTGGCCTTTCCCAGAAGGCCACCAGAAACTCAGGGGAGCAGGCTTGCCATCTTGGAGCAAATATACCACACGGGACTTGTTCATTCAACAGCAAATTCTAAAAAAATCACTAGTAAAGATACCAGTGAGATACTTGTTTTGTTTCATTTTATCTCTGCAACAATAGAACCCAACTTATAATGAGTCAGAATCTTTGATGACAGGGTAAAGCCAGATGGGCGAGGAATTCTTCTCAGATCCCTTTGACCACCTGAGCCCCTCTGAGAAAAATCACAGCTGACCAGCACTGTGAGCACTGATCAGAGCGTTTCCAAATGGAACTTGGATGTTGCCCCCCGAAGGGTTTTCCCTGAGGTCTCAACCTGAAACTCATGCTCAGAAAGGCCTCCCGTGTCAAATGACGTGTGATTCCCCAAAGAACTATTTTCATTCCTCCTCCAGATTGTTCATGCTGCTTCCTACTTTGGGGTGCTTCTCTGAGGTGGCCCCCAAGCTCCTTTCCCCATCATACTTCTCTGCTGACTGGATCACCCTCTTGAATTTGGCTAGTGACTGGGGACAATATCTAGTTCATAATACCACCTCTGGCTATGCCCAGCACTGGGCACATGGGAGATTTCAGTGAATAATTAATGGATTATGAATGTCTCTACCCCTACCTCACCCCACAGTCTGTCAAGACTCAGATCCTGTGCTGAGTATCCCATACGGGAGTGTCCAGCTCCATTCAGGCTGTTAGGTAGCCCCAAACTGTGACTCCTTAGCATGCTTTGAACACCCTCCATCTCATTTAAGTGGGTTGTCTTTTCCCAAGTGTGGTAACTATGTCATTAAACCTTACACATGCATTTCCAAGCACCATGTCTGGACTAGCGTAGTGCCTGATAAAATCTTGGTGATTCAAAGTGAAGCCAACCGATGTTGGAGCCAGAAGGGAAGGGTTTACATTCACGTAAAAGGATAAAAGTTTTGGGGTGCCTGGGTGGCTCAGTCAGTTGGGCATCCAAGTTTGGCTGAGGTCATGATCTCGCAGTTCATGGATTCGAGCCGCATGTTGAGCTCTGTGCTGACAGCTAGCTCGGAACCTGGAGCCTGCTTCTGATTCTGTGTCTCCCTCTCTCTCTGACCTTCCCCTGCTCATGCGCTCGCTCTCTCTCTCTCTCTCTCTCTCTCTCTCTCTCTCTCTCTCAAAAATAAATTTTAAAAAACATTAAAAATGTTTAAAAAAGGATAAATGTTTTATTAGAATTTAAAAATTTCTGGAAGTGCATCAGTGGTACATCTGAGTCGCTTAGCCGGTTTTATAATTAGAATTGGGGTTCAATCGGCTGGAATGTGTGTTTGGAAGGCAGGTGGCCATAATAACCATAGTTCAGCTCTGAATGGTCTGGGTAGTTTCTGTATGGCAGGGTGGTCTGGTGGTATTTACCAGAGAGAAGATATGGATCTTCTTTGACTTACGATGGGGTTATGTCTGGATAAACCATGGAAGTTGAAGATATCATCAAGTCAAAAACGCATTTAATACGTCTAACCTACTGAACATTCCAGCTGCGCCTTGCCTGTCTTAAATGTGCTCAGAGCACAGACATTAGCCTACAGTTGGGCAAAAATCATTGAACACAAAGCTCATTTCCAATGAAATGTTGACTCTCGTGTAATTTATTGAATTCTCTGCTGAAAGCGACACACACAGAGTGGTTACGTGTGAGCAGAATGGCCGTCAGAGTCTCGGTGGTCTTCGCTCACGACGGTGTGGCCCGCGTCTGCGGCCCAGCAGCACGAGAGGGTGAACCGCGTGTCCCCAGCCCCGGATGTGATCCAAATTCAAAATTCTCTCACACCTTTGTAATGTCAAAAAATCATTAAGCTGAACCGTGGTAAGTCAGAGACCATCTGTACATGAGAAGCAAAAATGATGAGAAGTATGTTCAAGACTGTATGATGAGTGTGATCGTTCAGTCTGCGATAGTGAAAGAGAGGTAGGAGTGATTTTGTGCAGATCCAGGCACTGGCTGGAAGGGCTGGCCATTGGGACTGGTGTTCCGTGCAAAGGGCCCTATGGAAGTTCCAGAGAGATTTCAAAAATTTTATTTTATTATTTAAATTTTTAAAAATTTTTTAATTTATTTTTGAAAAAGAGAGAGAGAAAGTGTGAGCAGGGGAGGGTCAGAGAGAGAGGGAGACACAGAGTCTGAAGACAGGCTCCAGGGTCTGAGCTAGCTGTCAGCACAGAGCCTGATTCTGGGCTCGAACCCACAAACCACAAAACCATGACCTGAGCCGAAGCCAGACGCTCAACTGACTGAGTTACCCAGGCGCCCCTCAAAAATTTTAAAATTGCAACAAATTCAAATTCATTTTGCTGATATAAATCTGTGTGTGTGTGTGTGTGTCTCTGTGTGTCCCTGTCTCTGTCTTTGTCCATCAGTGTCTGGTTGTAGAAATGTTGTGAACCACTGAGAACCCATAAATATAAGACAGGATAAATGGACAATGATGAAAACGAATTGATCATATAAATCATATTGCTTCCCCTCACCCCACAGCTTCTAGAGGGTTCTTACATAATTTTTTTGTTTAGTAGTAGACCTGTGCTTAGCACATGATATCCACTCCCTAACTGATACCTGGATCGAATTGGATGTTGTCCGGGACCATTTTGCTTGTGTGCTCTGCCCCAGTGGTCTTGAAATCAACACAGAGGAGTAAAAAAAGGAAGTGTTCCCTGAAAATGTAATAGACCTTGAGAAGGCCAATATCACAGTATATCCAACTCGTGTTTAAAAGAAACCCCTAAAACTTGAAAAAGATAGCTGCTGTGTATGAACTATGAGTGTGTGACTTCACTGTTTGTAGAAATCTCTTGGTTTTCTGAGTGATAGATTTCAGGTTGTTCAGGACATACTCACTGACCAACCAGAAGCAATAAATACATAAAATATCCCTTATGACAAGATGTAGGGAGGAGGCAGAACATTTCAAGTTTAAAATTGTCTATATTTGTTATTTGGTTTCCATGGTTTCTCGGGTCTTTTCAGCCAGATCAGTAATACGTGTCACATTGAGTTTGAACATCATGAAGCGTCACCTTGTTTAGAAACGATTCCAGGAGCCGAAGCATGTGTCCCCACGAAGCTGAGGACGCTGAGGTAGTGTGGAGAGTGTTCCTCGTCCCCAGCCTTGAGCAGCTCAATAAACAGTCTTGGGGGAAGGAGCTATTCATCCTGTTGCTCTCTAGTTAGGAGGGAGCATGTGGTGTTTTCGTCGCCATGGGCTGTGATGTTGGGACTTAGTACTTAGCGTGGAGCCAGTTTTGGCAGCAGTAAGGCAGGGGTAACTCAAGTAAAACGTGGTGGTTTGTGGGGTCCTGGAGTTGAGACACTTCACTCTTTCAGAGAGGGTGGGTAACCCAGTGTTGCTGATGTCCTCAGACTTCGGGGACACTTGTGATCCTAGTCCCTAATGTTGATGAAAGAGGAGAGCAGCCCCGTTGAGAGAAGAGGGGTAGTTTGTAAGGATAGAGTGAATCTTAGAAAGAAGCACTTTAAGGTGAACAGGCAATGATGCTAAAACAACCAATAAGCTAAGGAGCACCCCGGATGGCATAGTCAGTAGAGCGTGTGATTCTTGATCTCGGGGCCATGAACTCAAGCTCCATGTTGGGCATAAAGCTTAAAAAAATATCAGTAAGTTCAGAAAATGGCCAAGCCTTTCCAGGGCCTGATAGGAGAAAATTTTCCCTACACTGAAGAAGGCCGCAGGAGAGATGGTGTTTCCAGAGAGATAGATTTCCATTGAGGTTCTGTGGACATTTCTCGAGTTTATTTGGAATGGACCAAGTTCAGAGGCTGGCTGGAAGGAAGCGCAGCATGTGGACTCGAGCAGCAAGTTGAGAGGTTTGGTAGCTCGGGGAGGGCTTCATGGGCACGTGGTCCACGTGCGGGGTCCATGCTTGGTTTCATGTTCCACTGTCACCATCTTGAAATTCTTAGCCATTTTTGAATAAGGGGCCTCACTGGTTTTTTTTTTTTTTTTTTTTTTTTGCACTGGGTCCCACAACTTACGCAGCCAGTCCTGCCTGGACCTTGGAGAGGCAGGAGAAGAGGGTGGGAGGAGTGGTACACTGGGCTCCAGCCAGCCGGCCGGGAAGACTGGGGGTGTCAGAGCTCTCTGAAGGCGACAGAGCAGTGGTTCAGCCACCTCCTTGGTGCTCCAAGCTGTTGCCAGAAACTGGCTGATGTGACGAACAGAGGCTGAATTGGGAGGAAGATTTGCTAGCTTGAAGAAAATTCTTTCTGTTGAGAATTAGGTTTACTACCTAACAATGATGTTGTAAGAACATTGTTACGGGAATGTTCAACCATCATAATCTTTTCAGACAAGTGTGATTAGAAGGTATTTATTGCTGTCAAATTATTATTCATGATCCGTGGAAATGTGAATCTCAAAATTACCTTGCTTGAGAGAGGCTCATATCATTTTCAACACCGTATCCCATTAAGTCTTTTTTGGTAAAAGACACTGAAAAGCCAAACCGTAGGTATCTCAAAATTGTAAATGCAGACCCCCGAGGTGCAGGGTGAAGGTATCTGGACAGACACACGGGGGGAGGAGGATGCGTCACTGTTGATTCTGCAGTGAGTTATCAGAATGATAAAGAGAACAGAGTAGAAATTACCAGCATGTGAATTTCCTAAAATAAATTGGATCCAGGCCCCAATTCTAAAACCTATTTATTGAGCCTTTATACTCTGATCCACATCTTATTAGCCATTGTATCCAATCCTGCAGCCACTGTCCATGGGGCCAAGGTTCATGCCGTCTTCATTACTGTTTTACACAGACCCGGCATGTCACAGATGTAGAGGTCTTGGCTCAGAGCTGAAACTGATCCCTCAGAGTTCACATCTGTCACTGCCCCCCCCCCCCGCTTCCATGCATCCCAGCACTGATGGGGTGCCAGGCCCTTCGGGGGGGACGTGCGCCATGATTTTGCATTGCACTGACTATGTTCTTGAGGCCACCAGGTACTGGAGGAAGATGTGAATGTTTTTCCATGACTCTGTTACGCTGGTGAACCACAGTTCATGCATCCTTTTTCTCTCTCCCTTCCTTCCTTCCTTCCTTCCTTCCTTCCTTCCTTCCTTCCTTCCTTCCTTCCTTCCTTCCTTCCTTCCTTCCTTTCTGTGAAATATCAGTAAACAGTTGGGCTATCTTCTAATTACTAATTTTAATGGGAATTAAATAATAAAGAAAAACATAAATCAATCCACGTAGTCCCACTGCACTCTGTGTGGTTCCTGTCTGGAGATTTCCCACGGCTCAACAATATTCTGTCCACTTATTTAAAGTCATTTTTTACCCCTAGTCCCTTCGTGTAATCTGTGTTACTGGCTCACCTGTTTTGTCTTTTCCAACATCCTGTCCGTTGTTGACTCCATTCACTGGTGGAGTTTTCACCTCAGCCGTGGTACTTCTCCTCTCCAGGAGGAACATGGGAGTCTTTTTGCCTCTTCCACGTCTAGCCTTATGGTGTTCAAAGGTTTCCCAGTTTTTTGAACGTACGAATTGTGGTTATCCTAAGAGTGTGACATGCAGATTTGCTTTTCCCTTACATGTATCACTTGTGAGCTGGTTCCCCATTGATCATTCTTTCTCCTCCTTGTGGGTCCTCTTTGCCTGCTTTCTTATATATCTGGTTGTCTCTTCTTGGATGTTAGACATGATGAATTTTGCCTAGGTGGGTACTGAATATTTTTGTGTTTCTGTGAATAATCTTGAACTATGTTTGTGGGAGGAATTGATGTTATTTGGAAATAGTGTGATCCTTTCAGAACTTGAACTTGATACTTCCAGATGGGAGTACAGTAGCATTCAGCCCGGGGCCCGTAGCTCCCCACTTCCCTGCACTGATGCACATGCTCCGCCCAAGGCCACCTTATGGTTAGGTTTCCATTCTGGCTGCTGAAACAGACACTGTTTATGGCAGTTCATGAGCTCCGACACCTCTTCCTTTTCAGAGGGTTCTGTCGCTGACCCTGGGTCGTTTCCTGGGGTGCCGGTGCTGATCATGACCTTTCTGTGTACTCGCGGGGGTCTTCTACAGATCTTTGACATTCTCTCTGCAGCTCTGTCCTCTCTGTCACACTGTCCTGTGCATGCGGGCCAGCTTGATCTCTGAACTTTCAGTTCAACCTCCTCTTTTTTTTTTTTAATTAAAAAAATTTTTTTTAAATTTATTTTTGAGAGAGAGAGAGAGAGAGACAGACAGCATGAGCAAGGAAGGGTCAGAGAGAGAAGGAGTCACAGGACCTGAAGACAGGCTCCAGGCTCTGAGCTAGCGGTCAGCACAGAGCCTGATGTGGGGCTCGAACCCATGAACCGTGAGATCATGACCTGAGCTGAAGTCAGATGCTTAACTGACTGAGCCATCCAGGCGCCACCAGTTCAGCCTCCTCTCGAGTGGCCCTGGGTGACACAGATTCTACCTGGGTTGCAGCTCAGGAACTCCCTTAAGGCAATGAGCTGGAGCGGCAGCCTCCTTCTCTTCCCAGCTCTCAGGAGTCATATTTTGTCTGAGTGGTTTTGTTTGTGTTTCAGTTGGTTCAGGCAGGAATGTAAATCCGGTCCCTGTTACTCAAAAGGGAAGTCTTCCAGTGATTTTTTTTTTAATTCTCCTATCCAATGAATAGGTTGATAATTTGACATGACAGTACTTCTGGTGGTGGTGATTACCATTTCTTTTGGAAGGGAAATTTGTTTTCTGCATCCAAATCTTATAAAAAGCACATATCTTTCAACCCATAAATTTTGCTGATAGATATTTAGCTGATTCATTGGCTTAGGTTCTGCTTTAAACTAATTAACTAATATGCATTTGATATGAATGTAGCCTCATAGATACAAATATAAAAAAATCAGACTTCTGTAGACCAGATAATTTATAAGGTCCAGGGCAAAATGAATATGTGGGGCTCTTCAAAAATTATCGGAAATTCACGATGGTGGTAGAGCATTAAACCCAGTTCAGGACCTGTCTAAGCATGACTGCCGACATCGTGCGTCCTGACTTACAATATTTTTATGAGTCTTACCTATAAATAGCCAACAAAAAGAGCAAAACAACTTCCTGGAGAGTTTCATTTGGTAGACTCTGAAATTTCTATAAAACACAGTATTATACGGGGATTAAGCTTTATGCTAAAAGATTTTGAAGTTACAGTAGTTTGTTGTTAAAAGATGGCATTGTGGAGTTTTTAGTTCTCTTGTGCACCTGCTGTGAAGGCTGCATTTGAGGCTGACGGGCGATGAATTTGGAAAGACCATGGAGGGTCATGTCTGCCTCGGATGCAATATGGTGAAGCTTTATTCTTTTGTCAATGACAACTCTCTGCGTTTTAAAGCAGAAGCATCATATGATGAAATCTGTATTTCAGGAAGAGAATCATGGTAAACTGTTCAAGAATTTCTGGCCATCTTATCTGCAAATAAAGAGGACTCACAATAGTGAAAAACTCCCCCCTTCCTAATGTCTGTCCTTATTTTCTTATTTTTCTTTCTACTGTTTATGGATGCAATTTCCCCTTGAGCCCTCCATATGCCCCTTAGGTTAGCTGGAGAACGTGACTATATTCTTTCTCTATTTAGCCCCATCTCTCAACCTCAAGATTGCCAGTGGGGTTTTTATTTATGGACATTTGCAATAAACCTTATCACAGTTTGAAATATATTTCTTGTTCCTTCTTCTGTCTTTCAGTGTGCTCGATATGATAATGCCTTCATTGCTGAGATTCTGATTGACAGAGGGGTCAATGTCAACCACCAGGACGAAGACTTTTGGACACCAATGCACATCGCCTGCGCCTGTGATAATCCTGACATTGTCCTGCTGCTTGTATTAGTAAGTACAGTGATTTGGTGTATTACCATTTGAAGATTCGATGGCATATAAAAGGCTTTGTATTTAACTAGTAACATTTCACAATATGTTATACTTTGGTTGACCAAAAAATGTGTGTGTGTGTGTGTGTGTGTGTGTGTGTGTGTGTGTGTGTGATCCTTTGTTTTCCTGGAATTACAAGATAATTAGAGACTAAGGTTGTGGGTCACATAGTTCATGAAACAAATTGTATAGATGACATGTGAAGCTATGCTCCTGCCTTTTTCTGGAAAATTATATGCCTTAGTACTTTGCAAGTCAGTCCTAACTAAAAATGGTTTGGGAAGTGTTGTTTCTTTCAGTCTACAGTCCATTCTCTTCTTAATTTTTAGCCAAGCAGGCATACAAGAATGAGGAGATACAGCATCTACTGAATCTTATTCTCTTGTTTACATCTAGTAAAGAAGTGTCTACAACATTTCTTTATGAAAAAATGAAGACGTAATGCATAAAAATCACTGGAGTTATCTGTTGCTATTGTTTTTGGTTGGAGCTTAGACCCTGACATTGACCCTCCCACCATCCTTTAATTATTTTGGAATTGGGATTGGGGATTGTTTTTTCTGGTGAGATTAACTCTAACAAAGATTTTAAGAAGTTACGCAGGATTTTTAGAAAACATGTACATGTCCCTGTTTGAGGACATTGCTTTTCTTTAACAGACAGAATTGAGAAATAGAAACTGGTTTTATTTCATGTATGATCATGAGGTTCAATGTATAGTTTTCAAGTGAACATTTTCATGGTTTTTCAGTTCCCCTTTCGTACACATCGTTGTATTTCTGATAGTTACCTTAGTCAGTGACCTTCATGTACTGATCATACATTTAATTAATGTTTAATGATTATTCTTTTTAATACATTTCCCACCCTTGAGGAAATTACAGTTTATTCATTCATTCAGCAAATAATTGTTGAATAACCACCGTGTTCTAGGTGCTACACAGTGGATGAAAAGACAGTTGATGTCATTGGGCATGGCAAAAACAAACAAAAGCTAGCAAAGTGAGAGTCAGAAATTTGATTAGTGGACTAAGCAAGTCTGAATGGCTTCCTTTCCACCGTCTGATAGCCAGCCCAGCCATCCACCCCCATAAATACTTTACTTTTAAATAAATATGGATAAAGCGCATTGTCCCCAAAATGGTAATTTCTCCAGAAATGTGTTCCATCAACAACCTCAAAGGAGAGATTTATGTTATTTCCAGAACTAAACGCCATCGAACCTGGTTTAGTGCTGCTTGTCCATTAGTCTCTCCCTTTCCCAAAGATTACTGATGTGTAAGAG
Source organism: Helogale parvula (assembly GCA_004023845.1). Taxonomy (NCBI): domain Eukaryota; kingdom Metazoa; phylum Chordata; class Mammalia; order Carnivora; family Herpestidae; genus Helogale; species Helogale parvula. The sequence continues at coordinate 29,820 of PJEM01003121.1, read as the reverse complement.
ACTGTGTAGGTATTTGAGTGCCTTCTATTCTGTACCAAGAGGGTCAGCAGTGAACAAAAGTAGCAGAAATACCCGCCTCTTGGGTTCACGTTCTACTGGGGAGAAGCAGGGAAGAACAAATCTGCAAATGAGGCAAATACACAGGATGGCAAAGACAGAACCTGGAAGGACAAGAAGAGAGGAACAGAGAGCCTTAAGGGGTGGCCTCATGGAAAAGGTGACACCCGGAAGTATAGTCATGAGGTGAGCAGGGAGGAGGGGGCAGCAAGGACAGAACTCTGTGGCGGGACTTCTCTTTGTGGGACAGTGAGGAAACCAGAGCTGGTGAAGTCCAGCGGTTGAGGGCAGAGCGGCCGAGTGTCGGAGACGCAGGCGGTGGATCTAATGGCCCCTGTGGGTAGGACGTTAGAGTCTCCTTTCATCCCGGGTGACTTGGGGATCCTTTGGAGAATTTAGCATGGAGAAATGACATAATTTGACTTATGTCAGAGAAGGTCACAGGCTGCGCTGTTGAGAGCAGACAAGTGGAGGGGGAGGGTAGGGGGCACTTAGCAGTCCGTTGTCACTTCCCAGGCTATACACGGTGGCGGGGCTGGGAAGTGACTGGCGTCTGGATGTGTGGAAGGTCAAGTTGTCTGTTTTGGTGTGGGATTGGATTTAGGGCTCAAGAGAAAGGACGTGCGTCACAGAAGACCACCCCTTTTGGCGTGAGGACTGGAGGGTTGGAATTTGTGTTAAAAGCATTTGAATCATCGTTTTCAAGTTTCTCAGGAAATCATTATCTATAAAAACAATTTCATCTCTCTCTCTTTCAAAAATAAATATATAAACATTTTTTGAAAAAGGTGGGGTCACCTGGGGGGCTCAGTCGGTTAAGCATCTGACTCTTGGTTTCAGGTTGGGTCACGATCTTACGGATGGTGGGTTTGAGCCCTCTGCTGACAGCACAGAACTTGCTTTGGATTCTCTCGTTCCTTTTCTCTCTGCCTTCTCCCCACCCCCCAAAAATAAATAAATAAACATTAAACAAAAAATAAATCAGTGAGTTGAGAGATAATTATGTGTAGTGGGTTCTTGTTAAGTAGACATGTGTGAATGTGTGTGTCACCATCATATCCTGAACAGCATTAGAACTTCCCTGGTTTCATTGGATAACAAATGGTTTGTGTTTACAGAGTAGGCTCAGTCCTGTGAATGTTGTCAGTATTCTTGCCAAATGATCTACAAAATTCTGGAACATACTAATACTTGACTTTTATGCAGACCTTCATATGTGATGATATTTTTCTACAGGATGTACAGGGATTAATTCACTTAGCCCTCAGGAATCCCTACTACACACATGCTAGCTCTCTCTGCCTTGTATAGATGAGGCATGGGAGTGTAGAGAGGGCAGTGTATATGCTGAAGGCCAGAACGTAGTGCCAGAGACCAGGTTTGGGGTCCTAACCTGAACCCCAGCCCCTTTGATCTGCTGTAATGTTGCTAATGCTAGAATTCATACAGAGCCGAAGGCCCCAGAGTAGACCACTGAGACCATGATGGCCATTGTTGGCTTTTTAAAAATTTTTTAAAAATATTTATTTATTTTTGAGAGGAAGAGAGAGATGGAGCATGAGTGGAAGAGCAGCAGAGAGAGAGAGAGAGGGAGACACAGAATCTGAAGTAGGCTCCAGGCTCTGAGCTGTCAGCACAGAGCCCAATACGGGGCTCGAACCCATTAAACTATGAGAATATGACCTGAGCCTAAACCAAGAATCAGATGCTTAACCTACTGAGCCACCCAAGCACCCTTGTACGAACCATATTTTAGAGGTCTTTCTCATTAAAGACACCTTTTTATTTTATTTTTATTTTTAGAGAGAGGGAGAGTGTGAGCTGGGGAGGGGGGATGGGGAGAGGGAGTGAGGGAGAGAGAGAATCATTAGCAGGCTCCATGCTCAGCACAGAGCCTGACGCAGGGTTCGATCCCACAGCCCTGGGATCTTGATCTGAGCTGAAATCCAGGGCTGGGCGCTCAACCAACTGAGCCATGCAGGCGGCCCATCAAGATACATTTTTAAATATATACGTTATTTCATAAACATGGAACTCATGGGCAGTAACACTATAATTCATGCCTGAATGAAGCGTTTCCACCCATGTAGTTTCTCTGTAAGGCTCATCATAGTTTCCTTGCACTTAGAGACAGTAGACAGCACTTCAGCTCCGTGCTTGGGGCTCATTTTAAACAACAGAATTACCGACAAAAGGACAACAACGTGAAAACCATGGCGCCCAACAGACCACAGTAAGTCTCGGTTTTCACTACAACACGGATCAGGCGCAGCACTGTCTCGTCGGAGCTCTGCTCCCAGCATGAGCCCCCGGAGACCAGAATGTTCACGCATGCGCACGAATGACCATTGGGTGTACCCCAAATACTGATTTTGGTATTGCAAAAAAATTCAGCAGACAGGATTAATGAGGATCATTACTAAGCAAAACAATTGATACTTTTTGGAATTTTAAGTATGAAATGGAAATCATCTAAACCCAGTATGTTTTCAGAAATGGGGGTGGGTCAAAAAATGATGGGTTTCAGCACATAGCTAAATAAGACTTTGGGATTTCCTAGAAGTTTTATAAATACCTTACTGGGAATATAGAGCATTTGTGTGATGCAAGGAACACACTTAAGATATAATCTCTATTTTTATGCAAAGAAATCTGATATCTGAGAGGTAAGATAATAGATAAAATCGTGAATCTAAATGTTTTGGGTCCCAATAAAATAAAATTTTAATGCGCTTTAGTTTTTTATGTTTATATATAAATAATTTTATATTTATTTCTATGTTATATAAATACATGTATTTAATCATGTATAACAATATATAATAGTGTGTCCGCTGAGAATTTTCTTTTACTTACCTTATTTTAGTGATTGTTGACCATCTCCCATATATAAATTTTTATTTTTCATCTTCCATTATCTAAATTTTTAAAAAATATTTTCTGATTTGCTCCATGTTCGAACACTAATGTTCTATAAATCAAAATGTTACCTAGTTTTTTTCTTTTTAAATAGTTTCAAGGTAATTTGCTATTTCCCAGATCATAGGAAGCTTTTCCATTAGGAATAAATCACAAAAGCTGGTAATTGTTGAACTCCAGTCATGTCAGTTTTATCATCTTTTAAAAATTTTTTTAATGTTTTATTTATTTTTGAGAGAGAGACAGACAGACAGCTTGAGCAGGGGAAGGGCAGAGAGAGAGGGAGACACAGAATCCGAAGCAGGCTCCAGGCTCTGAGCTGTTAGCACAGAGCCTGACACAGGACTCGAACCCATGAACCCAGAGATCATGACCTGAGCCGAAGCCGACGCTCCATCGACTGAGCCCCCAGGCGCCCCCAGGTTTTATTCGCTTGGAAATCTTGGTTTCATATTCCCCCCAGCACATTCGTGTGCATGTGTCTGTCTAGTGCGTTGTGTCTGCAGACACACCTTGAGTGACTGCTTGTCAGGTGCTGTCAGAATCTGCCCAGACACGGGCCTGCCCCGGCCGTCCCCTGCCGTGGGACTGCCCACGGAACGGTCCCTGAGTACCCTCGCTCTGTTCTCCTCATGTGACTTTGGATAAAGGATTCGCACACATCGTAGTTTTTTTAATTTTCACATCTGATCGCACAGCCTGGCCCCCCTTGCTACTCTGCTCTGTCCTGCCCGCAGCTCCAGAGCCTGGGCAAAGCTGAACATTGCAACAGCCCGTGGCATTTGGAACCATATGAAACAAATCCCTTTCATTTGGCTTTCATTATTTTGAAAGGAAAATTATTTAGTTAAGTCAAACACTGGGGGGCGTACACTTGAGAAAAAGACTCTCCCGTGTCAGTGACGGACCATCTCCAGCTTTTTCTCTTTCCTAATGAAAAACTTGGGAGGCTATAATTTGATATCCCACGTGTCCTGAAATTATTTAATAAATTTTAACTCTATAAAGGGTATCTATGATACGTAATTGCAATAATGAGTAATAGATAATTGAAAGATACAATGTCACTTAAATTGGTTTCATTATTTATTTATTTAAATTTATTTATTTTGGAGGGGAGAGAGGGAGACAGAGCACACGAGTGGGGACCGTGCAGAGAGGAAAAGAGAGAGAGCAGCCCAAGCAGGCCCTGTGCTGTCAACACAGAGCCTGAGCGGGGCTCGAACCCACAAAGTGTGAGACCGTGACCTGAGCTGAAGAGCCAGATAGTTAACCAACTGAGCCACCCTGGCGCCCCAGTTTTACTTTTTAACATGGGGAAGTTTTTCTGTTACAAACTCCCAGGAGATGTTTCAAGGTATTTTTCACTCCTTGAGATCAGGTGTAGGGAACATATTAGCGGATGGATAGTCATTTACTAAGGGGGGTGGGGCTCAGCCGCATCTCTATCATTGGTTCACGTCAGTAACAGCTGAAGGTTTTCGGTCCTTGGCTTTTTGTGTTTGAACCTCTGATGCTCGCAATTTGTGGCCTGTTGGACGGAGCGTGTCGTGGATGGGTCTGCTGGGCAGTGTGGAGCGAGATCACTTTAATGGGTGCTGCAGGGAACGACCAGGAACTAACGGTCCTGTCGTAACTGAAACAGTAAGGGGTATTTCAAAAACATATTGCTGACTTTGTGTTAGGTGACTTCAACTGATTGGTCAAAATTAGCTCATTCCCAAACCTGACTCATTAGTCGCTTGGACCGTTTCATAATAGTATAAAGTTTTTATATTGTTTAGTTACAATTTATCCTTCCCATCACTTTGATTTGTTAAGTATTAGGACACGGGGCACCTGCTATTTAGGATTACAGTCCACACTAGAAAATGAGCCATAATCCAGGTGGTTCGGGGTCAGTCTGATTCTCCAAGAAGAGCTGTGCCAGATCTGATGTCCATGACAACTTAAAAATTTTTTTTTTATGTTTATTCATTTTTTGAGAGGCGGTGGAGGGGCAGATAGAGCAGGAGACACAGAATCTAAGGCAGACTTCAGGCTCCAGGCTCCGAGCTGTCAGCACAGGGCCAGACGCAGGGCTCGAGCTCATGAGATCATAACCTGGCTGACATTTGATGCTTAACTGACTGAGCCACCCAGGTGCCCCGTCTTTTTATGTAAATGACCCTACACATGACATCCGACCTCTTTCTTAACAGTGTATCTTGCCTTCAGCTCCACTGACAAAACAAGTTTGCAGCCTTGAATGTCTTCAGCTTCACCCAGTGAACTAACTATTGATTCCCCTCCTCCATTTATTCACAGCCTTTGTTCCATTCTGACAAGGTGCGTGTTCGTCTCTCTATGCTGTGTGCTCATCCACCTTTTCTAGAGTCTACTAATTTCCACCCTTCCAACGATTTCTTCCTCACTTTTTCTCCTCTCATTTTCATGGTCTTTCTATTGGACTCTTCTTTTAAATCCAAAGTTAGGTCCCAGGATCTCCCATGAATTCAAAACATAAGGACAACCCGATCAAATGCATTTCCCGTAGTTGTCACCGCAGTGTCCCTCTCATTTGTAGTCAGGCTTCTCTGAGGAGCAGTGTGCTTTGCTGACCCACTTACTGCCTCCCGGCCACGCTTCAGCCCGGCCGGGCTGGCTGCTGTCCACGCAAGGACAGCTTGGCCCTTGCCACGAACAGGGCGGACATCACTGTGAGGGACTCCGGGGGCACATTTGGTTGTTTGCCCCATTTAGTTTATCCCTCTAGATCCAAAGGCAAGTGGGTCAAAGAAGGAAATTGGGCCGACATCCAGTTTCTTACTCAAGGTTATATTTTTGGGGCTACTCAGAGGAAGAATTTCAACAAAGCTTCTGTTTCTCAATGCCCTGTTCATGTCCATTAAACCCAAGAGCCTCTTTGCTTTATTGAGGTGTACTTGGCAAATATGGTTGTGTGTGTGTGTGTGTGTGTGTGTGTGTGTGTGTGTATTGCTTAATGTTTATTCATTTTTGAGAGAAGGCGAGACAGGGTGTGAGCAGGGGAGGGGCAGAGAGAGGGAGACACGGAATCCGAAGCAGGATCCAGGCTCTGAGCTGTCAGCACAGAGCCCAAAGCAGGGCTTGAACCCACAGACCGTGAGATCATGACCTGAGCCGAAGTTGGATGCTTAACCCACTGAGCCACCCAGGCGGTCCATGATTGTGTATTTTTTAAGGGTATAATGTGATGATCTGATATAAGCATACTTTGTGAAATGATTACCACAATCAGATTAATTAATGCATTCACCAACTCACGGAGTGGTCAATAATCTTTTTCTGTTGTGGTAAGAATGCCTCAGATCCACTGTCTCCGCAAAACTCAAGTGAACAAAACAACGTTACGACTCACAGTCGCCATGCTGTACATGAGATCCTTGGAGCACATCCAGCCGTCTGTAACCGGAGGCTGGTTCTCTGCCCCGTGGCTCCCGTCGCCCTGGCCCCAGCCCCTGGTCACCAGCCTTCTGTTCTCTGTTTCTCGGAGTTTGACTTCTGGTTGTTGTGTGTCCTACCACAGCCTAAACCTTCCCAGCACTAAAATCTAAGGTGAAAATTCATCCTGACCTTATGACGAAAATTCTCACTGAATATTCACAGTGATTAAAACCATGAAAGTGATTTTAGAAAACAGGCAATAGTGTGTGCTTCCTGATATTTCTATGACTTGACATAAAATTCGTTGAAGAACAGAGAAATACACTTTCATAGGCATCTGATGAATACATGAGCACTTTTGGCTTTTCCCAGGGTGGGAAGTTTGAGAAACACATGTTTCCACATCCAAGGCGTAAGGAAAGCTCCCTTGCTCATTTCTAGAAGCTCCCATTTTTGGTAAACTATACTTCCTCTTCAGAAGTGCTTTTCATGATAATCTTTATTCATCTGTATTTAAGACAATTTAAAATATTTAATAATTTACGTTAATAATGTAAAGCATTTATATTTAATTTCTGAAAATCCTTTTAGTAAGACATGTTATTTTTTTAAAAATTTTAATGTTTATTTTTGAGAGAGAGAGAGAGAGAGAGGGAGAGAGTAGGGGAGGAGCAGAGAGAGGGAGACACAGAATCTGAAGCAGGCTCCAGGCTCCGAGCTGTCAGCACAGATCCTGATGCGGGGCTCGAACCCATGAACTTCGATATCATGACCTGAGCCAAAGTCAGACACTTAACTGAGTGAGCCACCCAGGCGCCCCAAGACGTGTTATTCTTCTTATTCACAGAAACAATTCGCATTTATTTTAGAAGCATTGAAAAATAGAGAAAAACCAAAGGAACATAAAAGTCCCCCACAGTCCCACAGCTCAGAGAAAGTGAACGTTAGTGTGTTAATGCCCAGCTTTTTACTTGTTTGTGGAGGTGAGTGTAGCGCACACCTAGTCCATATGGTTTCTTTGCAATGTCACGAAATTATTCCATGTGTTTAAATACTTTGTGGAAATGTATATTTAGTGGCTGAGCAGAGCTCCGGAGTTTAGATGCTATAATACTTCTGGGGAACTTCAGCTGTTTCCCGTTTCTCACACTTAAAAACGATGAGCAGTTTGTAATTTAAAGAGTTGCTATTTACGATGGAACATAATTATCAGTTTTATTTCCTCCTGGACTAAAGTGGAAGAAGTTCAAGTGAAGAGAGCTCTGAGGACGTATATGGATGTCTACGCATCTGGTTCATTCTAAACTAGAAGTACGTAACTGAGTTTTTTCTAGCTGTTGCCAGCCGGGTTTCAGGACAGGAATTGCGCCGTGGCACTCTGTTCTAAGACACTCCGCATATGAAATGACCATCCGGTACCTCCGGCACGCATCTAATAATTCAGTCCGTAGAAGCCTGACAAAGGAGTCCTGTCTAGAGCCCTGCTCGCCAAAGGCTATGCCACTGAGCCCACAGAAAGTTCATGTCTGACCTGGGCTGCTTCAGGGTCAGAGGTGCCGGAAATACTTACTTAGCGAGAAGCACCATGTGGCATTTCTGCTCTGCTTTGTCCACACTGCCCCCCAGACCCTTACATTCAAGGTTACATCTCAAGAATGGCTTTGGGGTGGTGAAATATTGCCCCTTTGTGGGTGTCAGAGCCCAGGAGTCATTATACAACATGACTAACTTTCCATTTGGAATGCACCTTAGTCTGTGTAGATTGTGCGGGACGGGGCACGGAGCAGTGAAAGACAGTAACCCGCTACCACATGCCCTGACTTTTGGTTCAAATTGTATTTTTCTCAGTTTTCATTCCCTGTAGCTTGATGACCAGTGTCCCATGCAGATTGGTCCATATCATGCACAGCCCTCCACGTCACATTACTTAGGAGTTTATATTTTATTAGCAGTGACTTGCATTGAACCGGTTCTCTACGAGATCACCATTTCAACGACCATGTAGTTCTTAGGTGGTTAGACTGCCATACAGTCTTCTCAGCCATAGAGAAGAGAAGAGGGTCAAGTCATTTCCAGGAGCTTGAGCGGATGGAGAAATGTTGGTCTTTGGTCCCAGTCATTACGGCTCCCTGTTTGCTCCTTGGAAGTGCGACCTGATTGCCACGCTTGCTCTGGCGGTGGGTGACAGAGTGTTTTTTTCTTAATTCTGACCTCATTCCAGGGACTTGGATGCAATGTTTATTACCAAATCAGGCTCCCCAGGATCAGCAATTCCTTCACAGACAGATTTAAAGAAACATCCCGTCCTTAAACCCCATTTGAAAAGCCCATTGTTGTACCAGGATACTGCAGACCACTCACTCGGGAGGGCTCCTAAACACAGACCCAAACCAGCGCGTATTCTGATGATGCTTTGAACAGTATCATTGCTGTCATTCAGGACTCGATGCGCTCCTTACTGACTCGATGCATTCGGTACTGTATCTGTTCCAACAACCATATCTGGGTGTTTTAAATCTTCACAGAAATATGATGTTAGGTAATTTAGTCTTTATATTTTACAAAGATATTATGAGAAAATATACAATTTAAGTAAGAATGCTAGACCCAGGACTTGCCAAATGAGATCACTCTTTGAAGAGTTTGGTAGGCCAGGCTCTCTTAATGATTGTAGTCTGGGGGCGCCTGGGTGGCTCAGTCGGTTGAGCATCTGACTTAAGCTCATGTCATGATCTCATGTTTGTGGGTTCAAGCCCCGCGTCAGGCTCTGTGCTGACAGCTCGGAGCCTGGAGCCTGTCTTCAGATTCTGTGTCTCCCTCTCTCTCTGACCCTCCCCTGCTTGCACTGTCTCTCTCTGTCTCTCAAAAATAAATAAAAAACATGAATAAAATTTTTTTAAATGATTGTAATCTGTTTTTAAAAAATTGTAACGCCTAAGAAGATTTTAACTTTAAGAATTGTATAAGTTGCAGATAATATAACAGAATCTTAGGATTCCGTGTTAACATCTGAAGAGCTGTTGTTTTTGTGGATGGCGCAGGACTAACTGTTCACAAAACCCACACACATTTTCCGCCGGTTTCTGCTACATTGACATATTTCTGATATTTTGTCTGCTGGGGACATGCCATTTCAAGATGTTTATTAAATCTTCAGCCAGTTGAGACTTAGGAGAAATGCAGCAGCCTGTGTGACCTGGAAACTGAGAAGGAAAACGAGGAGGAAAGATGTGACATGGAAAAAGCGTAGTAAAACAAGACACGTTAGAATTTCGCTCCGTCTGCTGCCCGGGGCACGTAGAGTGTGCACGAAAACGTAGCTTGGGGACCATCTGGCAGACAAAAGTGCTTGCACTCTTTTCTGTAATAATTGAAGATTTTAGTAAAAACTTTGGTTTAAAATTTGGCAGACTAGGAGTCACGTGGAAGTGTATGTAGGAGTAAAGAATATAATAAAAGATAACTTTTTTGGCTTGAGAAAGTGAATTAAAAAAAAGGGCAGGAGCCAAGCCAAAATGATGCCATAGGAAATCCAGTTACCATTCGGTATTTTCTCAGCCTAGAGGAAGTAGAAGGGGAATAAATCTGCAAGCTTAACTTTCAAGTACTAACAGAAGCAAGAGAGGGGGTGATGGTGGTGTCCGTGTGACTGTACGGCTGGGGGCAGACATAGGGTCACGTCGCTGGGAAGCAGGAGACAGCGCAGCGGTGACAGCTATGAGCTTGTGCAGTGCAGGCCCCTCCCTTTAGGGGCTGTGAGGAGGAGACCCAGGCTAGAGGGCTGCTTTCCATCCGAACTGGTCCTCAGAACCAGCCAACATCAACTCTAGAATTACATCGTTGACTCTGACACTCACCCGTCCTGCTGCTCTCATCCATGGGGACCCAGCTGCCACCTGCCTCCATTCTTAAATAATGAAACTGGAAAAATAAAAGGGTTACCATTAGAGGAAAAAAAGGTTTGGGCATCGCCGGTCCAGGTGCATCCTGAGGAGGGCTTCACAGACTGAGCTGGAACTCAGTCGAGCTCAGTAGTGCCCCGAGCCCTTGGACCAGGGGGTCCGCCTCTGGCTGCGACCCATCCAGCAGATGCAGGCTTCACCGTGCTCCCGGGCGGTGTGCAGCTCCAAGGTCGAGAGTCTGCAGGGGCCCCAAACACATCTGACCATGACACGTTGGAGAACTCACAACCATAACTGTGCCATGAAATGCAGGGAAGAGCGGAGGAAGCTTTTCAGTGAAGCCAGAGAGGAGAAAGAACGTCCTGCTGTGTGAGGGCTGGTGGCACCAGGGTCCAGTGTCTTCGCCTCTGATAGGGTTTAGTAGGCAGTGAAAATATGCAGGGACAGAACTTGGAGAGCATCAGTCTGAGACTAGGGAGCGTTGATTGGAAGGTCACTGATAATGAGAAATTCTCAACGATGGAATACTTTAAGAGACGTCACTTCTGTCTCATCGCCAACTGAGATGACACGTGATCTGAATTGTCCGGGATTTACACAGGGGAGTCACCTGGGGTTTGTCTGTTTCCAAAATTCACGTCCATCCCCATTTTGGCCACCCTTCTGGGTCTACTGTCTTTCTTGTGCTTTGATGCAGACAGGGACTATTTTATAAATTTAACTGGACCCTTGAAATAAACTGTAAATACCTTGAAAGTAGCTTCTTTGCCTTATAATTTTTATTCCGTTTCTGCGTCCTCATCTGCGAACGGCAGATGCTAAACTGCGAAACAGACCTCAAAACCTGGAAAAGGGTGATGGGACTTCAGAGTTGGCAGGGACCTTGCCCCATCATCTCATCGAAAGGCACTTGAACTGTCGCAGGGGTAACAGTGGTCTGGGGCTGGGTCTGGAGAGGAAGCCACATCCCCACCGCACAGAACGCTGTTGACGGATATGCCCAGGGATTTTTAATTCCTGACCGGTTTAACATTTTCCTATGGCAGTCAGAGTCCCTGCCTTCTCCTCGCAGGTTCTATTGTCTGAATCAGTGCAAATTCTAATGACTATTTTAGAGCAAGAAAGCCATCCTCAATAAGCTGTGAGCGAATCTTCCTCTCAGAATCAGGATAAAAATGGAAACACTATTTTCAAAAATATCTCCAGTGAATTATGATGTTCATTCATTCATTCATTCATTCATCAAGTACTTTCTTAATTGAGGGTGTGCTGGGTGCTATGCTTGCCCCTAAGGATACACGAGCCACCAGAGGAACAAGGTCTTTGCCCGTAGACACTGGTACTGCTGTGTAGTAGAGAAAGTAAACGTGAGCAGAAACACGAATTTGTGTCTTCGTGTTTAAGCATTAACATATTTACATCAATAATTAAATGCATGCCTTGCATCAAATCTCAGCTTTGGGTGAGGGCTGTGAGGGGCTAAGTCGGTTGTGTGTGGACCTCACCCACGTGGCCCTGCACACACGTGGACTAAGACAGAGGAGATCCCTCAGTGGAGGCAATGCCTTTGCAAGAACATGACCGGAAACTCTGGGAAGTCACTGTGCGCTTAAGACGTGGTGAAGGGAGTGAAGGAAATATTGATGATGTATTTTGAAGGTGAAATCAATAGTGATGTGGGCTTTTTCATGTTAAAGGAGAGGGAATTTAAAAACAACTCCAAGCACTTGTGTTTGGGAAATGTGGAAGGACCATGCAAACACCACTGGAGAAACACTTCTCTGTGTGAGGGCTACATGTTCCTTTCTGAACATGTCAAGGTCAGGATCCATGGAGGACCCACCTGGGGGGTGTCCTGGAACTCCAGAGAGAGAGAGTCTCATCTGCACTCATGTGGGAGCGGAAGCCCTTGAGGAAATCAGGCCACTCCGTCAAATGTGACATCTGAAAAAGAAAGAACATTTCAAAGAGGGTCCAAAGTGTACCAATTAAAAGACCATTGGAGAAACAGAAGGCTTCAGAGAAGACTGGAAAAGAGAATCCAGAAGCTGTTGCAGCCATTAATGTCCAGGGGAACGTGGCTGGAGAGTTTCCTTGTGGATGGGGGAGCTGGATTTCACAGGAGAAGCTACTCATTCAAACATGGGGAAGGAAACGCTGAGAAAGTTGCAGATTGTGTCTTAAGCGCAAATGCAAGGACACGTACACTCAGTTCGGTTTCCCCTTCATATGTATATAAATATTGCAGTGTGGGACATTAAAACCATAATAGAATATGCTAGACTAAGGAAAGAAAAAGAAAGAGAGGAGCTGGGACCATGAGGCACTGGTGATGAATCACACATGAGGACCATTAGCACAAGGGATTTAGGGACAGAAAATATCAACTGTGCATGTTCACAGTTTGCTGGTAAATAAAACCGGGAAAGGCTCTGTTGTCTCCGAGCAAATATGGAGTTTTCGGATGAACAAAATATATGCCTTTTTAAAAGGTATAGGACACGGACTGGTATTGGAGGATAATTAAGTGAAAATCAGTAAGGTAGGAAGACACTGGCTCATTTCATGCAAGGTCTTCGTCAATGAATATTGTGGGGTTCACACAAAACCATCATCTGAGGGGAAATGGATGAGTGGTTTAGTAGGACACGAAATAGAAGTGACTTGCACAGTACCTTCAAATTATGTTCAATTTACTTTAGCCATAGGGGGCTCTTTCCTAATGTGGATCCCATGATTTCTTGTCTTAGCTTTTTCTCGAAAACACTTATTTACTGTGGTTGCTTGTGAAATTGTGTCTTTTAATTGGATGGTTGCCCTTTAATTATATTGTGGCCATTCATTGATTCAGACGTTTCTCAGGCTCACTTGCCAGATAATCATTGACTTGTCTGAAGTTTTACTCCTCACCTTTGACTTTAGTAGATTTGAAACTTGTCAGGGACCCAAGAGAACGGTCCTGTGTTTCGCTCTAGTTTCAGAGTGTGGTTCACTGTTTACTTTGAAGAATATTTTTCTCAATATCAATATCACACATTTATTGTAGAAAATTGAAGGAAACCCCTACATGTAAAGAAGAAAATTAAGAATCACTAATAATTCCATCCTGTAGAGCTAATCACCAAATAAGTTTTGAATGTGTTTCGTGCTCTGTCTCTGCCATCCCCCACGTGTCAGAATTTAAACAGAATTTGCCTGGTATGATGTGTACATGTATGTTTTGGTAACCTTTCTTTTTATACACACTTTCTGCACATTTCCAGATCCTAAAATTTTCTTCTACATCATGATTTAGTGACACGCAGTGGCATCATATGAATGTCCGTATTTAAGTATTCTCCTCTTTAATTTTTATTTTATTTTTTAATGTTGATTTATTTTTGAGAGAGAGAGAGAGAGAGAGAGAGAGAGAGAGAGAGAAGAAGCCAGGGAGGGGCAGAGAGAGAGAGAGAGAGAGAGAGAGGGAGAGAGAGAGAGAATCCCAAGCAGACTCCGTACTTCCAGCCTAGAGCCCAATGTGGGGTTTGATCCCATGAACCGTGCGATTATGACCGGAGCCGAAATCAGGTGCTTAACTGCCTGAGCCACCCAGGCACCCCGAGTAGTCTTCTATTTTAGACACTTTATCCAAATTTTCATTACTTTTTCTATTTTTACAGCACTATTATTCATGATCATAGCAATATCTATTTTGTGTTACATAACTATGTTTCTATCGCCACACTTTGGCTTTTCATCTTTAGTTTGCAAGATGGGGATTAAGCTCTTGGTGCCACAGATCCAGACCCTAACAGGTCCATCCTCTGCTATGTGCCCATCTTCCCCGGTGCCCCTTTAAACTTCTATCATATGTAGAAATGTGTATGGGCTTCTCTAACGAGTGTCCGTGCTGTCTACACCGGTTCACTTGGAATTTGACAATTACCCTTCTTTCTTCCATATTTTGTTTTCCTGATGTGGTTGGTCACGAGCAGAGCAGCAGGGTCACAGTAAATATGTACAGGCTCCCGATGTAATAATTCTTGACCTCGGGATGTTTACAGAGGGAGCTATAAAAATGTGTTCCAATATCATTTCAACTCTTATAAAACTTTAGATGGTTGTAATACAGATTTTATGATTTTTATTACCATAAAAATTTACCCTCAGTAAAATCTCAAAGTACATTTTAATTATAATAAGGGCTTAATACATAGTTCTTAATGAATGAATGGATTCCCCAGTGGTATCGCTTCCTACATTATCTGCCAACATTCTAGCATCTGGAAGAAAGTGAAATGCTATTAGTTTTCTCTCTCTGCTTAAACAGAGAGAGAAAAGTGGGAACCCTTGGGCAAGTCTCTGCTTGAGACCAGAGATACATGAGTCATCTGATTTAGTTCCCTCACTTTTCATAATTGTGGGCCGATAGAAGCCCCACGGTGCCTTGGTTGGTCTGACTCAAGTACTAGAGGGATGGCCTGTGGCAAGACAGTGGTCTCTTCCTTCTTGGCCTTGTTCACTGGCAGTCATCCAGGGTAATTCGCTCTGTGACAGGTTTCTGCTGGTGCACACCCTACCTGACATCCTCCTTCCTGGCTGCCATGGGGCCTGCAACTATGATGTCTCAGCTGAGCTTCAGGGAAAGAGATGGTGATTGGACATGTTGAGGTTTTGAGGTTTCCTTTGGTGGCACGAGTATCTCAGAATGAGAGAGGTTGCTTGCTGGACGTACCTCATAAAATAGCATCTCTGCCAATTCAACAACAGTAATAAATGTACAGTGATCCAGGGGGTAGAGAGGAGGTATTTCATAAGAACACGTGCTTCCTATTTCCAAATGCATTTGGTTGTCCTTTGGATCGGTATCTATTATTCTTTTTGTTCAGTGATTTTAGGTTTCATTTTGGGGGGAGTCTCATAGTTTTGCTCCTCTCTCGATAAAAAACAGTTTGCTGTCTTTGTTCTGATATGTTTGAAGCCTTAGCAGTTGTTTGGCGTTTGCCCTTGCTGACACGGCACAATTGTGAGGAACTTTTCTTTTTCAAATAATTGCTCGCAAGCGATAGTGAAGGGCGTGTTGTGCTTTTGTGGGTCGCTGGCTGGACGACAGACTTTCAACGAAACTAAGTGGTCGGTTACCTGGAAACAAGGGAATCCGACGCATTTTTTGGCGGTCTCTTTCAGAAGTACCTGTCCATTTCTACTTAATCTTTCACAGGAGAATTTTGTTACGTGTCGGTTCTCATTAAAGAACAATTTGTAAAGAGTTCTCACGTACATCTCTGGGCACGTTGCCTTTTTTCAGTAGCGGTCGTAAGAGAGGGCATTCTGGTCTTTCTCTAGTTTGCCTTAGATGCTGCACTTGAAGCAGATACCATTGCTGGGCCTGCGTATTCTGGGCATGATGCTTTTGAAGTATTTCTGCCTTTGACTGAAATTATTTGTTTCCTCATTGGTGATTTTGACGAATACATCGTGTGGTAAGAGTGAGGGGAAGGCGGGAAGGAATCAAACCAGATCTACTGACCTCAGTGTTTCAAGGAGCTCGGGCTGGACTCCTTCTCTCCTCCAGCTGCTTCTTCTTTGTTTTTTTTTAATTTTTTAATGTTTTATTTATTTTTTGATACAGAGAAAGACAGAGCATGAGAGGGGGAGGGGCAGAGAGAGAGAAGGAGACACAGAACTGAAAGCAGGCTCCAGGCTCTGAGCTAGCTGTCAGCACAGAGCCTGATGCGGGGCTCGAACCCACGAACGTGAGATCTGACCTGAGCTGAAGTCGGAGGCTCAACCGACTGAGCCACCCAGGCGCACCTCCTCCAGCTTCTTCATTCTGCCTGTGCTCTTTGTAGCTTCCATTCAGGGCCCGGCTAAAAACTGAATACAGAGAGGGGTGGGTGATGTACTAGAATCTAGCTTATGGTTGTCTTTACAAATACTGTATTTCATTTTTTTAATGTTTATTACTTATTTTTGAGAGACAGACAGACAGAGCACAAGCAGGGGAGGGGCAGAGAGAGAAGGAGACACAGAATCCGAAGACAGGCTCCAGGCTCCGAACTGTCAGCACAGAGCCTGACGCGGGACTCTAACCCACAGAATGCAAGATCATGACCTGAGCCAAAGTCGGACACTTAAGTGGCTGAGCCCCCAGGTGCCCCACAAATACTGTACTTAATAAGATATTCTTTCTCTTCTGATTACTTTTATCAGTGCAGGTACTGTTAACTGAGTGCCTACTGTAGCTCAGCACTGTGCTGGGCACTGCAGAGTTTATACCGAGGTTAACTGGCATCTACATTAAATAGTAAGAGTTGGCTCCACTTTGCAAGCTGAGGGACAGAATGAGGTGTTTGGTCCTTGGTCCTGAAACTGGTGAGCAGTGACCCAGCACCCAGAACGAGGCTTCTGTGATACCAGGAGACCTCCCCTCCCCTTTCCCTGTTTCCTACCGCCTCTCACTCAAACACCCCTTGACAAACGTGTCCCTGTTTTGCAGCTCTCTGAAGGCTAATATTCCAATTTCTGTTAAAATTTTTTTTAACATTTATTAATTTTTGAAAGACAGAAAGAGACAGGGCATGAGCGGGAGGCAGGGAGTAGAGAGAGAGGGAGACACAGAATCTGAAGCAGGCTCCAGGATCTGAGCTGTCAGCACAGAGCCTGATGTGGGGCTTGAACCCACGGACCATGAGATCATGACCTGAGCTGAAGACAGGCGCTTAACTGACTGAGCCACCCAGGCGCGCCACCATTTTCCATTTTTGAATAGTACCACCAAACTTACCATCCCAATGAATGCAAGATCGTGGAAATATATAATTAAAATTTTATAGAATTCTCCTTTTCAGAAGCCCCATTTAGACTTCTTGTTCTTATCTCAATCTGTGTTTCTTTTGAATGTGCATTTCTTGTTGGATAGCAACTTTTATTGTTCAGTTAATATGAGAGTCCATGAATAGTTCAGCAGTGATTATTGTTGCGCTTCCCAAATACAGTATTTTTGGCCAAGTGAGGTCAAAAGATTTGGAGAACGTCTCATCGGTTGGGGTCCGGACGACACAGGCTCTTGAAGTCTTGAGAAAGAGTTGAGGTAATCTTGGATCTCACGGTACAATTGCCAGGATCCTCAAAATAAACATTTGCAAACTGCTAATAGCATGTGCCATGACCTAAAATAATCGCTTGCACATTATGCATTCATCTGGGACAGACTTGATTTTATCCTGCTAGCACACAATGCAGCGTTTTCTATAGAAAGAAGAGAAAGCATCTGCAGTTCAAAAGCACAAAACATCCACTCACAGAATTTTCTATTTTCCTTATTGGGTTTGATGCCAACATTTTTATCTGTAAGTGGAATATTTTGTGGCAGAATATTTGAAGACTATGTAAATATTCTATTCCTCATCAAGGATTTCGTTCAAACTTCCGCCTTTCCAGCACCCAGAAAGATAGTGTTAGCATCCCTTGCTGACTCTCATTTAAGTCTGTCATTACTACAATGAATGCCAGATTCTAACCTTGTCCTGCCTTCTGCGTGTATGAGTTGGTGTTCTCTTGTAAGGAAGACCTGTATCCAGGGGTTCATGCCGCTGTTGGTATCGCCGTGCACCTAGTTTCCGTTGTGCCGCGCAAAACCTGGCAAACCTCACCTCTGCCAGGGACCAAGATTAATTAACTTCATCACTGATGGGAACAAGGGATGTCGTGATAGGACATGATGGGAAAACACGCCATCCCCTCTCTGGTTTGCCTGCCAGAAACATTCTCGTAACCACAGATAAGAGAAGGTCTTGAAATGATTGAGAAAGTGTCCCCAACTGGGATGAAGCCAAAAAGGAAGATTGTGGATTATCTCCTGGGCAGTGGAAGCAGCAGTCAGCAATACAGGAAGCGGGGCGCCTGGGTAGCGCAGTCTGTTGAGCGTCCGGCTTCGGCTCAGGTCACGATCTCACAGTTCGTGGGTTCAAGCCCCACCTCAGGCTCTGTGCTGACAGCTCAGAGCCCGGAGCCTGCTTCACATTCTGTGTCTCCCTCTCTCTCTGACTCTCCCCTGCTCACACTGTCTCTCTCTCTCTCTCTCTCTCTCTCTCTCTCTCAAAAATAAATAAAACATTTAAAAAAAAAAACCAATACAGTTGGAGAAAGTCACACCATTTTGGCCATGTAGTAGTATTTAGTCATGCTAAATTTTCTGATTTTGATAACTTTTATGCATGAGAATTGTCCTTATTCTTATGAAATACACACTAAAATATTAGGAGTGAAAGGATGTAGTGCCTGTTGACTCACTTTAAGAGATTTGAGGAAAATACTTTTCAAAAATAAGAGGAAAACATACATTGGCGAATTTGTATAAAGGGCAGAGAATGGGTTTCCTGGGGTGGCCATAATAAATTACCACAAAGTGGGGCGGAGGTGGGTGGTGCTTTAAGCAACAGAAATTGGCCATCTCACAGTTCTGGAGGCCAGAATCAAGGTCAGCAGAGCCACACCCCTTCGGGAACCTGCCAGAGAGGCTCCTTCCTCACCTGCTGATCCTTGGCTGATGCCTGCATTCCATCTCTGCCTCTGTCTTCACCTGGCCTCCTTCCCTCTGTTTGTGTGCATCGCCGAGGCTCATGTCCCCATAAGACATGGCCATGTCCTGCTGTCAGTCCAGCATGATCACGTCTGTCACTCACCTGATCACATCCGCACCCGTCCTGTTTCCAAATGAGTCCATGTTTACAGGTACTAGGCATTGAGACCCTCACATTTCTTTTTAGGGGGACGCATCACAGGTACACAGGGTTTCTTGGTGTTACTCTTGCAGCTTTAACTAAATTGGAAATTATATCAAAATAAAAAGTTGCCAGAAAGTGTTGGCATATAAAAAGTGGTATTTGCTTAAGCAAATTAAGCAAAGCTTCATCTGCCATCAATTTCAGTATTCATGTGTCAGAGAATCACTACTCAATGAAGGAACTGGCAAGCAAATTCACTGACATTAAATTGTCACGGAAAGCAACCCAGTAAAATGTCACTTACAGGAAAGGCTCACTTATGTGTTCATAGATTATCGGAAAAATTCCTGTCTGGGAGGAGGGGGACGATGTATCTGAGTTCCATTCCTAACATTCTAGGAATGTAGGTTAGCACAGATGGGAGGTTGGGTGGCCTTCCTTACAGAAAATGTGCTCAGGGCTCCCTGTGGGAACTATTCAGTCCGCAGCTGCAGAAAGTATTTGAGGAGTGGGATTCTGCATAGATAACATTGATTACTTCCATCTCCCTGATGAAAACCAATCACGGTATGATTGATGGTCTCGAAGCCAAACTGAAGGACTTGCCTCACCGTCTGTGTTGTAGGAAGATAACATTTTGGTTGAGCTGTTCTCACTAATGCACGTTTTTCTTAATTTGGAATGTCTTCTTTCATTAAGACAAAGGATGATAGCTTCTGTTGACATAAGAAGTTTGGCATCTGGTGATGAGGCAAAGGAATGTAAAACTAGGAAGGTGTTTTATACACACGTGTGCACCCTCACGTGAGTCCCAGGATGTAGGCTTTCTGGGCACCAAGTAGAAATGAGAAAGCACATACCTCTCTCATCTAGTCTCACTATCGCTAGCCTTTTAACACAGCCATCTCCGAAGCCATATATTTTTGTAAAGTGCAGCATTCAGTTATTTTAAAATATTGTTTAGCTTTGGAAAATATGTAGCGATGGCTAAGGCTGTGGTTCTTGACTAATAGAATGAGTGCAACCTTGACGTTCTTTGTCCTGTGTTTGAAAAGCTCATGCCCTGAAATAAACAGTGGAGCGTGTAGTGAAATACACACACCAACACATGGACGATTGAAGTTTACTGGTGGCACCCACGTTCTGTACTGAAAATAGTGAGCATTGTATCCATGGAAACACTGTCATTAACGTGTGCACCGATTCACGCACTATCCCCCGGCTTTTAAACCACTTGTGGACTCTGAGCGTCGGGCAATGACATTTGAAACATAAAAGAAACATTTTTTTTTAAGTTTTGAAGAATATCAATATTGGAAGGGAAAAATATATTTTAGAATACATATATATTTTTAAATTTCCATATTAAAAGTGGGCAATGTAGGACTTATATTTTTATTGAACTACCTAATGGCTCTCATTTTGCAAAATTGTGAAAAATTCATTTTTTTAATGTTTATTTATTTTTGAGAGACAGAGAGATAGAGAAAGAGCAGGGGAGGGGCAGAGAGAGAGAGAGAGAGAGAGAGAGAGAGAGAGACAGAATCCAAAGCAGGCTCCAGGCTCTGAGCTAGCTGTCAGCACAGAGCCTGACACGGGGCTCGAACCCACAAACTGGGAGATCATGACCCAAGCCGAAGTCAGACACTCAACTGACTGAGCCACCCTGGCGCCTTAAGAAAAATTCATTTTATATGACTGAGTGGTTCTAAGTATTTTTCAAAAATAAGTACTAACACAGTACCTTATAAATGTTGCTGATTCCCAACCCCATTTCCCTTTCTGTTTGCTGGAAACTAGACAATCCTGACGGCACTGAGGCAGGTCTCTGACATGTTGAGGAGAAGTCCTACTTCGCAGGTGCTCACCCTTCCGTCCCAGTGGCAGCCATTAACAACTAAAATCGCACATTAACACCTGAGCTAGTCCCACTAAGGGCAATAACCAGTCATGGATCTTCTCAATGGTGGTTTGTTCTGTTTTTGTTTTTTAACATATGTATGATTTCAGAAGTGTTATTTCAGATATACAGCTTCTTAGGAGATCCTTTAGGACCTATGTTCTTATTGCATGTGGCTCAGCCTGTCTAGGGACATCTCCCAAGACCAGATGGCTGGAGTGGTGGGGGACCAGCATCAGGACCCCTCATACAGGTGGCACTCACCTTATCCAGTGGTGGAATGAAGAAGAGAAGGAGGGATGAGTGAGAGGGAAGGGGAGAAAGAAGGGGAATGAGAGAGTGGGGTAGAGGGAGAGAGAGGAAGGAAGGAAAGAAGGAAGGAAAGGAAGGAAGGAAGGAAGGAAGGGAGGGAGGGAGGGAGGGAGGAAGGAAGGAAAGGAAAGGAAGGAAGGAAGGAAGGAAAGAGACAAAGGAAGGGAGGGAGGAAGGAAGGAAGTTGGTCACAATTTACAGGAGATGTAAGTATGCATATAGTGATTTTGTAATTTTATTTTTGAAAATAAAGGTCAGGAAATTTAGTTAAAAAGAATTTAGTTGAAAATTATAGTTCTCTGCTTTAATTTTTAATAATTAGCTGAAGTTCTGCTTTTGGCTCCTTATTTTTCAGTTTGTTTCACTAAATCTATTTTAGGGCCTCATATGTGTCAGGCACCGAGGCAGGTGGTGGGGGTGGGGGGAGAGGTAACGGGGACTAAGCTCCAATCTTTGATGAGGGGAGTTCCCGATGCCCAGGAAAGACAGGCTTCTGTCCAGGGAACCCCTGATAGGTCAGCAGTGCACACTGCTGAGTGATCATGGGCTTGACGAGGGCCTTGACAGCCCCGGCACATGCACTCATGGCCTTGGCATTGCTGGCCTGCATCTTCTTCAGGCCCTTCTTGTTGTGCTTCTTGGCAAAGGGCATGTTCCTCAGGAACTTGGAGTCTACCCCCTTAAGGGATTCGTATCTTTGTGACCGGGGTTTCTTGATGCCATTTCTGTGCCATTTTTGTGACTGGTTGTGTGTGGTGTGGTTCTTGGACTTGGCTGTGTCTGCACCAAAGCCCACGGCTCCAGAAGTGCCTCAGACCGGAAGTGCCTGGGACTGGAAGTGAATGAGCCCCGCTGCTGGATTCAGCATCAGGGGTCACCCTCTGACTTGTTTGGAAAGAGCCTCTTACTCTTTATAAGTGGTATTCTCCGGAAGTGCCAACCTCCCTCAGCACCAAGCTGTTCTCCTATTTATTTCTGTTGTTACTGACAATACATGATGATACGTATATTCACCATTGCCTTGGGTCCAGATGTTTGGCATAGATAAGATTCCATCGGAAACATTCATGCCTTGGAAAAAAGAGAATAACTTGATTTACTTCTACCCATTAGTATTGAAATCAATAATGAGACCCTGCAGTTCTCTCTTAATTTGCTCTTTAACAGTTGGTCCTTGGGTAGGTCTGAAAAATCTTATTCTCCTGGCTGGATACCTCAGAAAGGAATCATTAGCAAAGTTTACTTAACAGGATCACCTCAAGGGATTGCTTTTCAAACTCTGAATAACTAAAGATATGAAATGCACTAAGAAGACTTAGTTTGACGTTATCAGGAACTTAAAAGCACATGCTTCCTTACCTAAGTGAAAATCTGAAGTATATAACTTAATTTGTTCAAATGGAGGAGTATTTTCATATGGTTGTAGAAAATATGATGTAACGCTATTAAATGGTGAGGTGAGTGGCATAGTATATATTCAGGGCAGATATTAAGATATACACTGTTTTGCCACTTGGACCTATTTTTACTTTTGTCTTTGCAATATATCTAGAGCAGTCCTTTGGAAAACCTGTGCAGACTTGGTAAGGTGTAAAAAAGTTGTTTACTTAATATACATCTAGAATCACAGAAGGCAAAATCCCACATTGTAGTATATAAGATTATGAATGTTATATACCTTTTCACGTAATGTGAATTTGGACAGTATGTGAACTTTATTAAGATTGTGTCATAGACTTGTATTCAGTAAAAGGAATAGAGGAAGACTTTCATTTGTCTGGCCTGAGTTTCAGCGACTCATCATCCCTGGGAGCTGAATGGAGAGTCATGGTCAACAGGTGCATGTTCACGCCACGCCTTTGGAGACAAGGGACTGCATTTCAGCCGGGATGGGCTGGAGGGGACACGCGTCCTCAGAGGTGCTCGATGAAGGGCTCTCTGAAGCTAGCTATGCAGTGGCCATGTTTAATATACCTCATTAACATCATTTAAAGATTGTGCTGTTTTTCAAAAATCGTTTCTGGAAAGAGAAAAGAAAAACAACTGGACACCATTAGCCCAGGCCTTTATTATGGTCATGTGAGAACAGTGCTCAGAGGACTTTCTGAAGAGAGCAAGGTGCTTGAAGAGCTTCCAGGCTAGTTTGGGGGAGATCACAGTTCACAGAAAAGTTGTCTGTGGAAACCCTCCGAAGGCATGGCGACCTTCCACCGTGTTAGACTCGAGGCAGCCAACACAGAGATGTTGGTCGTTCCACCACCATGGATCAGATGTCTCGGATTTAGCAAGAGGGGTGGGGAGAAGCAGCCGGGGCGAAGGCCTCACAGATGCCACTTGACCATTCTTAGCCCATTGGAGTTGCTCACAAAGCATTTCTTGTATTTGTCTTAAAAAGCAATTACAGTGTTTCACGTGATTCTACGGGGTTTTATCTAAGACAGACTTTTCTGGATCTCTTTCCCAACCAATGTATAAGTGAAAGTTTCCACCCGCTTTCTTTGTTGACAGCGTATGTAATGTGATATTTGTTCTTTTTCGCTTACAGGCCGGAGCCAATGTCCTTCTGCAGGATGTTAATGGGAATATCCCATTGGATTACGCCGTGGAAGGGACAGAATCTAGTTCCATCCTGCTGACCTATCTGGACGAAAATGGTAGGCAGATGCTTGGAAAAACCGTAGAGAGATTTAAAGACAGTATGGTAGAATTCCAAATGTATATTTTTTAGATATGCTCACACGCTTTCAGATCGATGTGGTTTCCCTAGATTGTGGACAATGAAGCATTTTTTTTCTATACTTCATTTCATCGTTCCCACCTCAATGCCTCGTTGGTCTTGTCAAGGCAGTTTTGCAAGGCAGCAGAAATCTAGAGGCCAACAATGAAGGAACATTTTAACAAGCATCCGAAGTCCATAATTAGCGGGACTGGGTTTGTAATTATAATCTGTTCTCCCCGGGGAGGGCAAGGGAAGTGAACCAGCACAACTGAATTTTGAGTTAATGAGGGCGAGGTCATCTGAAGTGTATTCTCTCTGGAGCGGGTGGTCCTCGTAAGGATCACATGCCAGTGATCAGGGACTTAAGTCAAGGGCGGCTAGCACAGCCTCCTAGCATCCACTGGTGGTAACACTCAGAAACCCAGATGTCGGAAGAAAGCGCCCTGGTCATGTTGCTAGTGAGCCAAGCTCCCAGATAGATTCCCTCACAAAGAATGTTTAATTGCACGGATGAAACGTATAATTTCATGAGCAAGTTCGGCCTTGGCCAAGTGGGAGGTGTTTGAAATCCTGAGCCGATGAGGTATGCAACTGAAGAAGTCTGCCACTTTTTTTTTCCCTTTTTTGTTTCGGTATAAATAACAACAAAGAACTTCCAGTCCCTTCCAGTATGATCTGTTGTCAGAGAAGACATTTAAAAGTTTTAGGAGGCACACAAGTGCTTCTCACTGTGTCCTTGATTCTAAGAAAAGCCCTCACATCTGCCTCTTTGTTCCCTGTGCTCTTTGTCGCCTCCTCCAGATCTCAAGTATCAAAAGGTTTATTCTGAGGATGGCTTAGAATAATAATAATAATTAGCATTTAGCAGCCATGGGTCCTTAAAAACATTATCTCATTAATTCTAAGAGTGGGGTAAGTACCATTATCTTGGTTAGGGACAAAGAGAGTCATGAGCTGTCCTATGCAAGAAAGGTCACTGAGTCCCAGAGGCTGAGGTGACGGAGGCAGCAGTGGGGGGAGGGTGTGGCTCCCTGCTCATCTCCCAGCCAGGAATCCAAGTATCTGAATGTCACTTCTGTTTTCCTAAATCTAATATGTCTGTATCTCTCACGCTCGCACCTTCATTAAAACCCTGGGCTTCCTGCTGTGGAAAACGGCTCATCTCCCTCACTCCTTGTATCTGCTCTTTACTTGAGGGTCACATTCTTGTCATTGGTGACTTGCTGGGGACAGGTTCCATCACTCCAAATGGGATTGAAACCTGATGTCATGGGCCTTTGCGCAATGTGGACGTCACCGTGCGTGGTTTTGAATTTGCACCAACCACCCAGTCGTGTGTTATGAGTGGAACCACTTGTATTTGGCAGCTTCCTGCCCTTCTTATTCCGAATCTCTAATAGCCACAGTAGTCAATAGTTCTCTGAAAACGAAAATTAAGTCTCCATCTTGGCAGAAGGACTAACTTGACTCCAAAACCTTTCCGGCTCATTCAAGGATTTTTCTCAACAAGAAAATGTGATGTTTGCAAGGACAGTATTATGTATCTCGTGCAAAGAAAACTGAGTGTGTTCCTTTGGGAGGTTGGTTTTTGAATGTGATGAAGGGGAAGGAAAGAGAGGGAGGCGCAGATTCTCGATGGCTAGGAGGAAATCTGTCACGATGAACGCTGTCACAATCAGTTTGTAAAATATGTATTTGCTGGAACAGATTCAGTTTAATATCACCTAAATTTTTAATTCTGTTTTCCGTTCCTCACTGCTGGTGTGCTGGCCCGTGCCTCGCGCACTGTCTGCTCCTGTCTCTGCCCGGGTCCCTCCTACGGGTTTCTGTCAGCTGCCACACTTGTTCAATTTATCCTGTGGCCTCCTCGCTGGTGTGCTCTCAGGGTTATCTGCCGTGACTGGGTGGGCCGACGTCCTTAGAAGTTTCTAAGATTCCCTGATGAGATACTTATTAGCATTTGGCGCTCGGTGTTTTCAGAGCCACGTTCTCAGAACCAGGAGGCTGCAATCCTCGAGTAGTCTCTGTGCATCATACAGTTTCCAGACTGAGTACGTTTCACACTGTCTCATGTGGTAGGACGCAGGTGAGGTCATGAGCAAGTGGGTCACACAGAAAGTCGCTGGTCACAGTTTCTAATTGTGCTGTCACCACCGACACACCGGACACCCGGGCACACCTCGGCTCACCGCCTGGTCTTCCTGGCCTG
The DNA here is from genome assembly GCA_004023845.1 of Helogale parvula. Taxonomy (NCBI): domain Eukaryota; kingdom Metazoa; phylum Chordata; class Mammalia; order Carnivora; family Herpestidae; genus Helogale; species Helogale parvula. Next base: position 3,689 of record PJEM01003121.1, on the reverse strand, counting down.
GAAGACGAGATGCATATTGGATCTGCAGAGCGAGGCAAGCCCACTGGCTACCAGAGGAGGCAATTGCTTGTAAAATGATCGAGCGAGGGAAGAAAGCACTGCCAGCAGACAGCAAGGTGGTCCAGGACAGTGTGGGGAAAGATACACACATGTGTACTTTTCGCTTTGCTGCACACGCCCTTTCTCCTTCCTTTGAAATCCATCCTTTTAGGAAAACGAAGCTCACAGTTATTCTCCCGAGCTCCTAACCTCCCTCCTTAGCCTGCAGAAGTTCAGCCTCTGTCCCTGCTGGAAAAACCTTTCCATAGATGGCTGTCACCTCTTTGGTTCTCTATTGTCTGATCACCCTCTGCTCTTCCATGCTCCCTCATCTCCCTGTAGTGCTCCCTTGGCCTCCATCACACTCTTCCGTGAAACCTCACTCACCCGCCGTCCTTCCATACTAGTCTCCATTCTCTTTGAGCTTCCCTTCATTGCCTTCAGATGTGTGATGGCACATGCAGACACCAGAATGGTTTTCTGGTTCATCTCACCTGTTCTTGTGATGTGACTGCTTGCCCCGCTCCCAGGAACATGCCTACGGCCCAGATATCCTAGAAGACTTTCTGCCCCGCCAGGAGCAATCATCTTAAGTGTCTCACCTTGGGTATCAGGCGGTTTGGAATTAACATGCCGCTCTGGAAGTTTCATGCCCGACCAAGATTCCATGTTACCCTGACAGCCAGGACTCCAAGTATCTGAATGTCACTTCTCTTTCCCTAAATCCCTCCCATGGAATTGTCACCAAATTTTGTCTCCTTCCTCGACATCCCTCTAATATGTCTGCATCTCCCACCCTTGTGCCATTGCTGCCTTCATTAAATCCCTGGGCTTTCTGCTGTGGAAACAGCCTCAGAAACTGGCTTTGCCTTCCCTGATTAAACTTTTTGTTTTTTTAATTTAAACTCAAGTTAGTTAACCCACCGTGTAATATCGGTTTCTGGAGTAGAACCCAGTGATTCATCACATACGTACGACACCCAGGGCTCATCCCATCAAGTGCCCTCCTCAATGCCCGTCACCCCTAGCCCATCCCCCCACCTCCCCTCCAGCAACCCTCAGTTTGTTCTCTGTGTTTAAGAGTCTCTTATGGTTTACCTCCCTCCCTGTTTCTATCTTCTTTTTCCTTCCCTTCCCCTGTGTTCATCTGTTAAGTTTCTTAAATTCTGCATATGAGTGAAATCACATATTTATCTTTCTCTGCCTGACTAATTTCAATTAGCATCATACCCGCTAGTTCCATCCACGTTGTTGCAAATGGCAAGATTTCGTTCTTTTTCATCGCTGGGTAGTATTCCTGGTTATTCTTTAAAAGACTCCCAGATTAATCAGTCCAAAGAATCCTTGTGTATTTCTTCTGCTTAATAAGCTTCTTTTCAAATGCTGACCCTGCACCACCCTGAATGACCCATGTTAGGGTGGGGACACCCCGCTTTGCCTGTCCCATATTGTGCTCCAGCAGGACTGATGGAGGGGATGGGGTCGAGGGTTACAGCCCCCTTTTGGCTCGAGTATGTCTATTTCTCTTTTCTAGAATCATCCTCGTTTATTTGCCTGTTCAGAGCATCCTTGAACTCTTGGGCTTCCTAGGAAGCTTACGATGGAGACAAAAATTAGGGCTGGATGCAGTTCTAAAAACTAAGAGAAAGCTGTGATGCAGTCATGAGGTGGGTCAGGTCATGGCGTATACGGTTCTCTGTGGTAGCAGTGCAGACCACCCTCAGTACGAAATGGAAAACAGAGAGAAAGAAAAGTTGAATTGTTACAGAAAACAATATTTTCTTAAGATAGACAGTTAAGGATAGTTAAGATACGGTTTAGACTGACTTGGGGTGTTAATGTGATTTCAGTTTTGCACGACTCCTGATGTTATCAGGCGTATTTCTGCAACGGTAATTAGTATCCCATGTAATAACTTGTGACTATCAGGCAAGTGATTTTTTTCTGATTTCCTAACTGGAAAAAAATGACAAATTTCTGTCAAAATAATAAATCTAATCAGGACTTATATTAATGTTTTCTCAGAGAACAGGATGGAAATAAAACTTAACTTCTTTTGAAAAAGACAGACCTTGGCCAGTTACCCCTTACAAAATAGATTTCTTAGGGGATCTTGGTTATAGTTTTCCTGGAGTGGCCCAAGAATTTTGACCAAAAGAGAGGGAATTTCTGTTCTGTTGTCTTGCTGAAAATAGAGTTCTGCTTTTTTCCTGAATATAAAACAAAAATCTAAAATTGCATCTTACTTAGTATCAAATTTGACTCAAAATGAAGTTTTAAAATAATAAGACCCAATGTCATAATATTCTCCTCACCTTCACAACAGTGACTGAAATATTGTTTTCTCATGACATGTGGTAAGTGAGCTGGAATGAGTGATCCCTAATCTGCTTTAATGTGTCCTTCATCATTGAGCCCTATTCTTTAATGGTTCAATTTTAACGATGTGTGTAAATAATTCTCTAAGAGATACATAATGGTCCAGTAAGCACTGCAGCATTATAAAACTTAGAATAATGTAGCCATCAGATTCTTTGACTTCAACGTGAAAAATTGAACACTGACATTTGAGAAACAGTGTCTTCCAAATTTCACTCCCACATCAAATTCCATAATCCTAAAAATAAGAATAGAGTGATATGATAGTTTTAGTTGGTTCTTAAGAAACCTCAAAGCATCTCTTAGGGAAATCTGTTAGTTCTGAAATGACATGTGGAGATTTCGAAGCTGGTAATTGGTTCTCCCTTCCTGTCCCCCTACTAAAATAGGTTTGCTTTGGACAGAGTATTCAAAACAAGCCACATTATTCAAAGAGTGCATTTTACTTTATCTTGTTTGGTTCTTGCCGGCCTCCTTAGTGCAAACAAAAACAATGAATGAATGGCGTGTAGCCCATGTAGCAGAAAGCTGAGTACCAATGACAGCTCACATCTAGTGGGTGTTTGCCCCATGCAGCAAGCGGAATACTGTGTTAGGTGCTTCACGTGGTGTAATTCGTCCTTGTAACAACTAGTGAAGCAAAAACTATCAGCCCCATCTTGCAGATGGAGAAACTGAGGCAGAAGATGAGTTACCTGGTCCCATTGGTACTAATAGTATGTAGACGGCACGGCACTAAAGCCCTGGCAACCTGTCCCCTGATGTTCGTCCAGGCTCAGAGAGAGAGAGAGAGCTGGACTGGAGGGCAGAGGCTCTGGGCTCAAAGTGACACAAGGAGGCAGATGTGGATCAGGCTGAATGGCCTCTGCTGTGTAGATGGGTCTTATGCATAATAGTGCCTGCATCTGCTCTCCTTTGGAATATGTCATTCTCTGAGGGACTGCAAGGGCAGTAGACCAGACAGGTGAAATGCCTTTCTCAGAGTGGCCCTGGGGAGGTCTGGCACAGACTGGCATGGCCAGGAGGAGCAGTCTTGCATTGGTGCTTGGGTCCCCTGAGTCCGTGTTTGCAGTGAGGATCCAGTTAGATGAGAGTGAGAGGGAGAGAGAGAGGGAGGGAGAGAAAGAGAGAGAATGCACTCAGAGGAGTGTCTGAAACCTAACAGCCACTGGCTGAGGGGTAGATGTTAATCATCACCATCATTGTCAAGAACATCATCATCATCACCATCACCACCATCACCACCATCACCACCATCACCACCATCACCA